>JBCAUG010095076.1:0-22019 GCA_038406175.1 Haplosyllis leylae | reverse complement strand
AATTGGTCATGGAGTAACATTCAGAAAATTTAATTCTCTGTTTCATTCTCTTGGGGGGCATAGGATTGGTTAAATTAGCTGTAATTTACATCGAAGTGAGCAAAGGACTATCCCCGGTAACCAGTCTAGATCTAGATTCAAAAGACGTGATGCCAAGACGTTGGCTGCTTCATTTGTATTGTTTTTTCTGTCTTTTCACTTTTCATGCTTTTGTTTTCCCTAATAATTTAGTTTTTGCAATATACCTGTGCACTAATCACTTCTATGTATTATTTTATATATTTACATTTTTAAAATCATGTTTAGTTTTTTCAGAACTTTTGAAAAAATACAAATTCAAAAATTGATTACAGATGAGATCAGTTAAAGATAATCAAACTTAAATAAATTTCAATCAATTTGGATTAAGTTCATTAAATGTTAAGGAAGTTGATTAAACTTGAATACAGTTTGTCACTGTTCATTTGCGCTCATTTTTGGTTTGTTTATATTTTGCAATCTGCCGCGCAGAACCCCCCTTCAGTTTTGTTGTTGAATATAAAAAAATTGTCCCACAAAATGTTTGCTTTTCATGTTGACTCTGTATTTTTTGTGTTATGTTTTCTGGTCGATTTCATATGTCGCTGGTACACTCTGATCATACTGTGCGAAATATGCAATCTCATCTTACCCAGGCAGCATACGAATCAATAATGGATACAAATGCGATTTAAGCTTCTGACATGGGCAAAGCAAATTGGTAATGTCCATTGTTATAGCCTATTTGACATTATGGATGTTTTGATCCGTAAACACAAAGAAAACCTTCAACTGGAAGCAGAGGAATTCTGGTAATAATATTATATAGGATTGAAATCAGTCGATATGATTGCAATCCGCCAAAAATGAAAGACATGCAAAATATCGATATTGTTTCAATTGTAGCTTAAAAAAAAGATAATGGCTGTTGCGAAAACTTATGGGTAGCAATATTCTCTGATACTGGACGTCACCTTCTTTTGTGTGGTCTAGATTGACTGTTCCTCGGAAATTTGAATGAAAAAAGAAATATTTTTCTCTGATAGTAACTGAAGTAGTTTAGTGTCTTAATATTGGCACAAATTCGTCTCATCCTCTTCATCCCACACTTATGCTTCTCATGGATAGGTCACTCATCCTCGGTCTGACACATTTCTTTTCTACTTTGTGTTTTCTGATCTATTATTGGTATTCTGTAATTAGAATAGAGCCCACACGAAGACAAGCTTTACTTTGACCATTTAATTTTGTGCGGAAATAAGACAACTAACGGTGTGATAACTTCCTGAGCTGCAAAAAATGGTAAACGTTGTCATTTTTGTTATCGTGTCCTGTTTAACCTAAATATTTTGCACTCAGTTCAACTATTACAGAGCCCTCTGGATTTTTTCTGGAAATAGAACCTGGACTGGTTGCTTTAAATTGTAGGTCATTCCTGTGTTCCTCGAAAAGCAACTCACTTAAGAAACAGTCTTAGCAAGCAACAAGTGTGGAGCTGTAACTTGTTCATGATCCTTAAATTGAATCATCGAGACTTATCTAGTCTTTAGTATTTATGTCATTAGTCTTTATTCTACATAGACTACCAAGAGTCTTCAAATGTTTCTGGAATAGGGCAAGCAAGCAAACACAAGGTGTAACATAAGTACTGAAACAAATTCAGCAAGGTATGGAAGTTAATCCTAGAGACAAATTAGAAATTCAGCTTGAAAGAGGAGTCAGATTTCCTTCAAAATTAAAATAATGTAGTCTCTGTATCTTATGTATTTTTCAAGAGAATGCGTCATTTGAAGTAGTGTATTCTGAGGAAACTTGTTTTACCTTATTTCCTTTACTTTACTCCTTTCAGTATGAAGAAAACTAACCTAGGATTACTGCAATTTACGTCATCAAAGACGTGAGACAAGAAACCTAAATGATTTGACAATTGCGTAATTAAGCATTAAGAAACAGACTCAATTCCAACTGAACAATTTGCAATTTATTTTTCTGAGGCAACAGAATGGAATTATTGTCATGGTATTCGTTAAGGCATGCCTATTCTCACCAGAGTATGTAATGAGCTGAAGAGAAATTTGTTGGCATGAGTAACAGCTGTAGTATCTAGGTGATAGCATGTTTGAGGGCACTAATAATTTCCTTAAATACCTTGAGAAAAACGGCATTTACAGACCTCCACCTGTCTCTTAGCACTCCCTGTGCTGTAATGCTGTTCAGAAAAGTAGTAAATCGGCCTGAAATATGCAGAGCACAAGGATCCAGGTAGATCTAGTGACAAACATTTGGCTGTAGATTTAAGAAACAGTATGAGTTTTGAAGAGTATTCCTAAAAAAATCAATTCTTTTCAACCGCTCTATTAGATTCCTTTTTCGAAAAACATCACGTAAATATGTATTTAAGTACAAAATCTTCACAGGATAGAGTCGTTTGTGTTGATTTGCTAGTTGTAGTGATTTGATTATATCTGAAACCGAACGTGCTTGGAATAGATTAATCTGAAGAATGAGATTGTAATGTAAAATTTCCTAACCGAACATCGGTATTTTACTGAAACTGATGGCCGTGGCATTGATTCTAACGGGAACTTTTCATTTGTGGTAAATATGCATGATATCAATGTTGAAAATAAGTCATGAAATGTAAATGCTGAGGCGTACTATGCCCTTTTGTATGTTTGCGGTGAATAAATAGAAGTGGCATTCAACTGAAAGTGCATTAGGAACAATATGGGTGACTTTAGAGATCATAAGATACAATGCATCACGCAAAACATAGATGAAGTGGACATAGACAAGTGGATACTACTCAGTTTGCCAATAACTCAGAAGAGTATTTGCCTACTTCATTACATGTCGTGGGCTAATTTATCTGGATCCCGTTTTCTCATAGGACTGTTTCTCTATTACCTTTGATTGCAGTAATTAGTCATCGGAAAGACAATGATTAATACATGCCAGAATTGATGCACAAAGTTACTTTACACTTCCTCTTTTGTCCAATAAAAGTGACCTGACCTAGTATGGCCTGCTCAACACATTTTTCCATCCCATCAATTATGATACAGGATACTCATCCAGTTCACTGCAGTTCACTATTGTAATAATACTTTTCGTTTTTGTCACCCTTGAATTGGCCCTTTGGACGTTACAGGTAACACAAAGAAGAGTAGTGTCTTCGGAAATCAAAAGGTACTGATAGATAGATTCAGATTCTGAACCAGTCAGGATACATTTGCAGTTCATTTGAGTTTTTCATTTGCCTTTCATATCTGACAAACTCAAGTATCTGAAATAAAGCCAACAAATATATGCGAAACTGTTTATGTGGCACTTCCACAGATCCGACACTTACTGTTGTCCACAAGTCTCCATCTTTTGAGGTGCTCGTTTGTTACTTGTTCATGCTTTTAAATTTAAAAGTCGCACATGAACTTCATTTAAGAGAACATTGAAAATTCCAATTCTGTAAGATCTGGTAGCTTTTCTGCTACATATTCTATTAGATTGGCGCCCAAGTTAACGTGGTAACATAACCAGTTAACATACAAATAGTTTGAAAATAAATGAAAACACTACATGTTGTGTTTAATGTCAGCTGACAACGGAATTGTTCCGAGAATATTCATACATCATCTTGTGTTGAAATATTTCCCACCTCAAAGTTTTCATTTCTGTAAATGTATGTCTTCATAGTCATCAGGCTCAACATTTTGGCACACAGACAATGCATTAAGTGGCACAATATCAGCAACGCTTAGAACCAGTTTTAAGTGTTATTATCGACCGCGTACATAGTACGACAGGAAGGTATATAATGTTTTCACAGGTGTGTGTCCATTCATGGGGGGAGGGTTTACCCCATCTCCATCCCATAATACTTCCAGTGGTCCCATGTCCTTTCCAGGAGGACCCTATCTCCATCCCATAATACTTCCAGTGGTCCCATGTCCTTCCCAGGGGGTACCCCATCTCCATCCCATAATACTTCCACTGGTCTCATGTCCTTCCCAGGGGGTACCCCATCTCCATCCCATAATACTTCCACTGGTCCCATGTCCTTTCCAGGAGGAACCCCAGGGTACCCACCATCCAAGGTCTGGCCAGGTCTGGTCAGGGGTGCCC
Source organism: Haplosyllis leylae (assembly GCA_038406175.1). Taxonomy (NCBI): domain Eukaryota; kingdom Metazoa; phylum Annelida; class Polychaeta; order Phyllodocida; family Syllidae; genus Haplosyllis; species Haplosyllis leylae. Next base: position 17,879 of record JBCAUG010095076.1, on the reverse strand, counting down.
TGGGGTATTCCCCCATACAAGGTTGGGGTACCCCTATCCAAGGTTGGGGTACCCCCTCCCCATCCAAGGTTGGAGTTTCCCCCCCTGACAGGTCAGGACAGGGAGGCCCAGAGTACCCCCCCTGCCCCCCCCCTGGCCAAGGCTAGGATACCCCCCCCCAGGATAGGACAGCAGATCGAGCACTTGTTACGCGGCGGGCGGTATGCCTCTTGCGTTCACGTAGGAGGACTTCCTGGTTTTAATTTGCATTTGGAATTTCTAGAAAAGACCAGAATCTGCCGCAATTTACTTCATATGAAAAAAATCACCCTTATCCATGACCAACGTACTGAATGTTCCAATTCAGAAGTGCACATCAAAAATCTTCAACTTAAGAAAATCCTTAAGACAATGAAGAAAAGTGGTAGTTTTATCTATTAAAATTCTGTTAGATATTGACAGATTTTCATTTATAAAAGCTATTCAGAATATAAACTAATCTTGAAAAAAGATATATATATTTTGGCCTGTTTACGTATGCGAGAATAATACTGGTGAAGGTCCATCAGATTACACTGTAGTTGGTCCGCAAATTAACTTTTTACTGACAGTAGTAAATGTAATGACAAAGACCACAAACGTATATCAAAGGATCGATCGTCAAAACTAAATTCTGTGCGCATACTTTGAATTTCATCCAGAATGCTGATGGTCCTGTGAAAAATCTCTAATTGGAATGGGATGGAAACAAACCTATGTGAACAAAATTCCATTGAAAACTACTGTTAAAGGTGCTAGCTATACATAAATTAGATCCATTTGCTTGTAACATCAACGCTTGTATGGCATAATGGATAAAGTGACTGAAAATCCAAAGATTGATAGTTCAAATCTCTCTGAAGTCAACATTTTTGATTTTAAAAAATCTGTATTCGGATATTTCTAAACATGAAAGTTTAAATTGCCCATATTTTGATATTAAAAGTATTGATAAGATTAAATTTTGTTCACCAAAGATTTTCATTGGTTTTTCATCAGACCACAGAAATTTAATTTCTGGATGACAAAAAGTATCCGTACAGAATTTAGCTCTCGTCCAGATTGATGCAGGTTTAGAGCTGAAGATGTGCAAACTCAATCGACCAAAACTTCCTGCAAAATAATTATCAGTTAGGCTCTTAGAGATTGACAGCAAGAGAAATTTGATGAATAGGTTTCTGACATGCAAAGAAATAGGCAAACACCATTGTGTCCTAATTGTAGTTTTACAGGTTTAATTACTGCGACCTCATTTTACACATCCAAAGATTGTTTATCATGAAATCCTGGATGTGAAAACGATTTTCGATTTTTGTTACAATTCCTGTCACAAGAATGCCAGGTACAATGAAAGTAGATCTACAGTAGTTTTCGAGAATCCAGTTAACATGCAAACCTGGGTGGGAAACGGGAACATTAGGTGAACAACAGGTGAATTAACTTGGTTAAATATCACCAAATTACCACTTTGTCTTACTTTATAGCCCCCAATAGTCAAATATTGTCCATTTCCAATCTTAAACCAAGATCACATCAGAGAATAGGTTAATTGAGCCCGGTTCTGTAGACATAGCATCTTGTCCTAAGTCTTATTTGGATTGATGACTTCAATTAGATGTGGCTTTATAAGTGCAGTGAGTCCAGAAATTTAGATCCTTTGTACTATTCAGTTTTAATTAAACTTTCGTGGGATTTGTGAATTTATTTGATGCTGTTTATGATTCAGCGGAAAATTTAGTTGATTTAGTTACCGATAATTTTCGAAAAGGAATTAATTCAAATTAAACATCGAAAAGAAAATGTCCGGACTACAGCACACAAGAGGAAGTGGAATCCAGCAGGTATCGGATTAAGAAGAAAGACACGAAAATACATGAAACCTAGAGACCAGATCATTCTGAAAAACAATCAAATTTGCAAGAAGCACCAGTACCTATTTTTGCAATTTGTTTCACTTTTGACCAAATTTAAATCATTTAATGAGAATGCTTATTCGCCAGTGAGTTACTTAACAAAATCCGTTGTGCATAATTCACACGGATTGAAGACTCTATTTGTATGGGCTTTACGGACTGCTTCCAATGGTCGTCTATTTCCCCTAAACGTTCATACCGTTGGGAAACAATCTCACTCGCACCACTAATTTTAATTAGAATTAAAGTTTTCATTTTGTGACATATTTTCCTTTTGCCTAACAATCCAGCACCACAAAAGAAAACTTTTATTTCGACTTAACCAATAAAAATGCTCACCAATGTTACTTTGAGATCTCATTACTATGTGGAAACATCTAACACATAACGATATATCCAACAGCCAAATATTTCACTAATTTGACGGTCAGGGTTTATAATATTTTCATGCATAAGAACAAATATGACTTATGGGAATCATAATTCTAAATTCAAAGAGACCAACTTAACATGTTTTCTGTTATTTGCAAAATTTCGCACGAACATATCTTTCCCTAATTGCACAACAAAGTATGTTCCTATCCAGATCAAAACCTTTACTTTTCTCAGTGAAGGGCTTTACCATATTACAACGTTCACAGGGAGTTTGCACTCCACCCGAAGTACAACAATCGCTTTTCCTACCCCTGAATAGTCCATGACTTTGCAAACTATCAAGAAACATCAATGGTCCTCGTAATAAGAAAATTCTTCATCTTCTTGGTTTACGTGAGAAGCATGAAGTCAAAAAGATTTTCCCAATGTACATGAGCATTTAGATCTACGTATTTTCTCCAAAAGTAACTTACCCTTTTCGTGATATATTGTGTATTCTATAGTACAGCATTTCGGTTCATTGATATTGACATCTAATACAAAGCTATTTCAAAATGACCATCGCATTAACTATGTCAATAAGGTAGTGACCAATATTCATTTTGATTTGTTTCTTGTTAGAGCACATTAGCCTGCCAACCGTTCAGAGTGAAAAATAGACTAGCAGCCATTGCGATTTTAGATCTAAATAGATAATCATTATTGCATACTAACGCTGGAAACTTGTTGTACAAATCCGATGCGAATAAATGAAAAATTAATTCATTTGGGCTCCAAACAAAAATTTTAATGTTGCCAGACAAAATATAGATCCACAAAATGAGGTGGATACTCTAGTCTCTGCAGTTGTACACTTGTGTAGGTGTAAACAAAGCATATTGAACATGATCTTTAATATTTACCAAGTGTCTTCATACAACACCAAGCGCATGACGGTGAATTCAAAGACCCTAAATCCTGATTCCGGGGATGGATTTATCCTCTGAGTACACGCTGTAAAAATCAATGACAATGAATCTGAACACAGCGCAAGAAACCAAGCTAAAGTTTTTCATTGTGAAAAGATTTAAGAATCGTTTGCTTCGCTTTGGGTTGTAGATCAAAAATTGAATAAAGGTCATGAGATGGTGTCACCTGGCAGTTGAAAAGTATTGAGTGCCTCTTCAGAGAGTCTGTACACTCATGTCTCAAGGCCCAACCACGAGTACATAATCAAAGCTGTGGATAAAATGTTTTGGTAAGTCTCCGTCTTGCATAGATCTTTGATCATTTCCTTTTCTTAGCCCTCTCGGAGAGGTGCATTGCGTCGAAAAGACGGGTAGGGCAGCAAGCAAGGCGATTGAAGAGTAAAATTTGGTGTAACCACAACTGCATCAAGGAATTCAATTCAATAACGAAGAATATATACTAAGTTTTTTATCATTTGAAAGAAATTTGAAGCATTTCAAAGAGTAAAACTGAAAGGTTTCAAAAGAGACGACTTGCTGTTCTAAGAAAACGGTTTGAGAAAATTATAGTTATGCATGTTTGCACTTGTGACCAATATATACAAGAAAGAAAAGCCATTTCTTGGGTGGATTCTTTTTCCATCTAAAAACACATCTGTTGTATGTGCCATTTTATTGTGGAACTAGCAATGTTGGTCGTATTTAGGAAGCCAATCAATAGCCATTTACTTAAATATCCCCATTTGCTAAGCTGAAATGTCAAAATTGCAGGCCATAAAAGTTATATCGTGGTAATATACAAGGTTGTAAGGTCTTTTAGGCGTAGAAAATTGTTTCCATTGCTTTTGAGCATGATTACTATAAAACCGTAGGCTGTCATTGTATCAGCATTGAACATTACACAACAATTATTATTTATTTACTTTGCTGTCTTGTCTTTGCTTGATGCGAAATTAATTTTCAATAGAAGAAGTCAGTGAAGTTCAATAATTTTAAATTGGGAGAATGATGGTTACAATTTACTGAATGCGAAACCTGATATTTGCTCAGAAAAACAATAGATTTTTTTGTGATACAATCAGATTAAAATAATTCCACCCTTCCCCAGATTTTAATTAGTTGAAGGCATGTCTAATTTACACATAACTGAGATCTATTCGAGAAATAAACATCAACACATTCCCAAGAGGCCTCATCTCTTAATGTATTTATATTTTGGGAAATTGTTTCAGCAGCTAATCAATCTGTCTAAAGACATTGCGCAAAAGAGTGTTTGTTAGTGAGGTACTCAATACCTCCTTACCGAGTGCCTGGTGTTTGACCTGAGTTCCTTTACAGTGGCGACCGAAGTATTCGTGCTGAAGAAACAATCAGTCTTGTTCTCAGGATTGCAGCTGTGTTGAATTCACAGGCTTTTATTAGAGAAAATTTATGAAAATTCAGCTGATTGTAGAGTACCCCGTTCCAGTGATTTTGTTTCTCATTCAAAACGAGAAAAGTAAGAGGCATTGTAAGACCGTAAGGTAGAATTACATAGGTAAATTTTATCAGAATTTCCATGCAATTTTAACAGTGAAGCCTTCATAACACGTGTTAAAGTTTCCTTGAAACCGCAATGATATTAGCATTAAGTAGTGATTTGTAATTTATTGAAAGTGTTGGTTTTGTGCAATTCACGAATTGAAGTGAAACAATGAAAGGAATTAATGGTTCATCTACATGATATTTGATTACTGATTTTGTAACTTTCAAAATAATAACTCCAATATATTTGAGTAATTCTTACTTTTGTTGTAAAGTACGTTCTGCTGTGTACTTAGAGTAGATGGTTAAATGTTTATGATGTATATAAGACAATTGTATTTGTGTCATATTTACTTGAGGACAAATAATTCTCTGTAAATTTGTCTTGAGGACACAATGGAGATGACTAGGAATGGAGGTTAAAGCTCTAGGTAGAAATTGAGATCTGGATGACTTGATGGTCCATGCTCAACTGACTACAAGGATAGGTGTTTACCAAATGTATAGGGTCAATTTGGATAGTGTTCTGCACCCTGTTCCTAATGGAATATCAGGGACACCAGTCTGGTAGTCCGGTAGACCTGGTCCTGGTGTAAGTTGGATGGTAAATAAGCAAGTTTTATCGTGACACATACAATAATAGAATCAACGCTATTTATTTGTTTTGTTCCAGAACAAAGTACAATAAAAAGCAAGAAATAGTATCACAGACACCATGCAGTTAGCCATATTACATCAGAGAAATTTCCTTTTTACAATAGATAAATCTGGGTGAAATGCTCACATCCAGTTCATGTAAAGACATGTCAGAGTCTGACAAATTGCTGTAAACCTCAATTTGCCAAACATCTATGTTCGAGGTGGAAGCAAAATACGTTTTACAAAACTGTGGATATTGATGACCTCAAATTATTGGGGGAAAATGATAACTGACAGATGCAATTTACTATATTTCAAAGCCGTAATGCCAATTGGCTCCTGATGCGATTGTGGCAATTTGGAGGAAGAGAATGTTCTTTAAACGTCAATTTTGGGACATGTGTTATTATGATGAATTTGTCCAGAATAATCAAACGTCCTGAATTAAATGTTAGTTTTTAAAAAAAATACATGAAATTCAGAGTGCTTTTGGTGATTTAGTCTCTCCATTACCAACAGGAAAAATGAAGCATAGAACCATCTTTCTCTGGTTTAAGCACTATCAAGTTATTTTTTGAATTACACATTGTTACTTTCATCGCCGAGATCTTCAATCAGGTTCGGAAGTAATAAAATTGATGACATCGATTGAGTTGAACGTTGTAGATTAATGACTCAGGACATAGTAAAAAGTCAAGGAACTAGGGTCTTCTGTAGAACAAATGGGATCAATCCTAGGACAAGGAACAGGTCAAACCACTGGTAAAGAATCGAGTTTTCCCTGAAATAGATCATTCTGCCAACATTGCCAGAATTGTATTGGTTGAATATACTATTGGATCAGTTGTTGAGTTAAATTTTTCTTAGGGATTTGGCAAAAACTTCACAAGGCTTTGGTAAAATGATATTGAATGCATGGTAAATATTTGGCAAAGTTTTATTTAATCATGAATGATCCCTTGCCTGTTTTACCAGGCAATGAGCAAGAACTTGGTCATGAAAACATAGCTAATACTGACTTGTTTTACTAAGTGTGGAAGGTGCATGATATGTCTGTTTTGGAGACCAGTCTACCAATGTAGAGAAGTCATGACACCTTAGCTTTAGACATTTCTGCTTGAAACAGGTGTCTCAATTAAAGTTTTGTCATAGATTTGGCAATGGTTTGGTAATGATTTAGTTATCATCCAAGACACCACTTTTAGGCAGAAATGTCTGAAACTAAGATGTCATGACTTCTCTGCATTGGCAGACTGGTCTCTGAAACAGACAATGCCATGCACCTTGCACACTTGGTAAAACAAGCAAGTGTTGACTGTATTTTCATGACAAAGATCTTGCTCATAGCCTATTAAAACAGGCAAGGGATCATTTTAATGTCCTAAACTTTATGTTTAAATAAAACTGTGCCAAATAATTGATAAATATTTACCATGCACTCAATATTATTTTACCAAAACCTTGTGAAATTTTTGCTAAATCTTTAAGCCAATAGTATATTTAACTAATACAATTCTTCCAACATTGGCAGAATGATCTAGATCTATTTTAGGGAAAACTCAAAAGTCTATTCTGTTTCTATGGGGTCAGACACAAGCAAAGTACAAAATTCTCCTTGGAGTGGCAGGTGCTCATATTAAACATATATTTAAGGTGTAGAGGATACACTAATGTCACTGGTAGATTTGGGAATAGTTTGCTAGATCACCCTTGGTAAAAGAGTGCAAGAGACTCTTTTTATTGAAGGGAGTGACAGCAGTTGTACACATGTTGGTATCAGTTTGTGCACTGGGCCAAAAGTTGAAGAGGATGTTTATTTCAGGTGGAGGGTTTGTGACAAGGGGATCCAACTCTTCTTTCTAGTAGCATCCAAAGAGACAAACTAGTAGTTTTTGAAAACTTCATTATAGAACTCCTTGCAACTTAGAGAATTCATTACAGAACACTGTAATGCACACTGTTGCACTTCCTTGCTCTTACTTACAGAATGACTGCAAGAACTGTTTTCTCACTGTAACTTTGCTGGGTATAGTTCCTCACTATGGTAACCTACCATTAAGTTTGATAAATATAAGGAAGATGTGCTTGACATAATGCAACACTCAATCTCCACAGGGGAGGTTGATGCATCTGTTGATATGGGTTTCTTGTGGTAGTTACCATACTCAGGTAACATATCAATAGTTAACATGTGTGATTGTATCAGCAGCTTATATTGACAACACTAATGATTCATATAGAGATATCTGTACAATTGCTATATTTATTGTAGTACTTCTTGCTGTGTTGCATGTTAGTGGTACAAATCATATTCATCCCAAATATGGGTTAACAAGAACTTAAGTAACAAGTATCACAAAGTGTGGTGTGCTCTGGTGGGAGGTGCTCAGTGGGTGGGTCCTCAACTGTAGCTAGTGCCCATTTCAACCAGTCTGCATTCTCAGGTTTATGGTTACTAGGTGCTAATCATGATATCTATAGCTATGACAGAGGTACAGCTTACAATTAGGGCACACATCGCAGTATAGATATAAAACAGAGTTCAAGTCAGCCCAAAAGGTAATTAGAGCAATACATTAAAATCAGCACAAAACTAAAAGAAATACATACAATTCAATACTATGTGTCACAGAGTGACCTTTTTGTCCTTGCCAAACTTGGTGTCCTAGTCTAGCTAGACCAGAAAGACCAGTATGTGAGATTGCACCCACCATGACAGCTCTCAGAGCTGTCATAATGGGGGCAATTGTGACCCCTACTATGGATATGAAGTGGATATAACTTTTTTGTATCTGTTGTGCATGCATAGTATGTCCTTCCAAAGTCTATAAAAGGGGCTGTTCACCCATAGTTTAGTCAGTAAAGCCCAGGTTTGACTCAAGTTGTCTACCATCAAAGAACCCTAGTCGTGACATCCTTCCTTGGCTATGATCTGTCATTGCCCCACTAGGGTCTCCAATAAAGATCTTGTTTTAGTCTTCTGTCTTTAGTCACCCGTCATAATGTTACCCATCGTTATTACCTGTCATGACACAACCGTCATTGTGTACCCTGTCGCATAGTAATTTTTATAGTTTAAGCCAGGTGGCCTAAGCGTGTCAAGCATAGGATATTGAGTGGCACTTGGATGTGAACCACCACTGCCACATCATTGACTAGTGTTGCCACACCCATTTAGAATTAGTTACACTGCAGTTAACAGCCCTGCAAGGTTAGGATTGACCAAGTACTTTGAGTACTCATAGTTGGCTGACATCAAGTGGGATCACAACCCGTTGTTATCCCTGGGAACCATAATCCCACCCCCTGTCATGACATATGCACTAAGGGAGATCTACAGTAGCTTATAGTAAGACTTACAATAGATCTAAAATGCACAGACAGACACTGAATTTACATTACTGCAATATCTGTAAGGGGGGCTCACCCTTTCCAGGAGGAAATAGTATGTGGGTGTATAAGAAGTCTCAAATATACCAAAAAACCTAATTTAGACATTTACAATTTTGTTCAACCACTAGAGGTATGTAGTTTCCCTTCTCAGTCAAGAAGTTCCTACTATAACCTAGTAGTACTTAACAGTCTAGTGGTTCACTTTGAATGACCTACCACATTAGGCACAAAACTGCTTATGTATGGTGGACCTACCACTGATATATTAAGTTGCCACAACAAAATAGTTCCCTGGAAGATATGATACATAGGTGGGTGAGGTAACATAAACTATGATACACTGTTAATGAGGTTAACTGAAGAAACTACTCTCTACTCACTGGAGCACCCTGAACACTTTAAGTGTAAGAAAGGCTGAGTAGAATACTATCTATATGTTTCTAATGCAAACCTCCCAGACACTGATTGGCCAGATACAACCATGGTATCAGTTATGTCATTGCTGGTCGATTCAATTGGCTACTCAAAGGTGAGGTGACATGTACATGTAACAAGGGGGCCTTGGTTGAGTTGTGGAATACTCATGTGTGTGATTGCCACATGTCCAGTTCAGGGGGAATTGTGCAAGAGAGAATCACAGGTGGTATGATTGGTTACTGATGAGATACCATCAGTACAAACAGATATTGTCAGGAGATTTTGAAAGAATGAACAGAATTATGTCCTGAAATGGTCTGGAGAGTAATTTTAATGTAAAAAATTGCTAAATTTGTTTACTTTTTACATAACAGGTTCCCCCAGGATGACATCACTAGGATGTCATTAGTAAGAAGCTCTCTGGTGGGTCCGCACTCATAATGACATCGTAATTGGAAATCCAAGAGATTATTCAGAGTTTGTGCAGGAAATATAGGGGGGGGGGTTCCACAAACATCATGAATAATAGTTTGCAAATAAGCTATTTGGGCTTCTGGTAATATCTGGAATATTTAGTACCAGTCTAAGTCAGTAATTTTACTATTTAGAAGCCATATTTGCCTCCTATTCATGGATAGCTTAATAGTCAAAAAGTGAGGAATAAGAAAGAAATAAGTTATTTGGCCTTTTGTGAAAAACCCCCCAGTTTATTTTGGGTTTGTTCCAAAATGAAACTGTTAAAATGAGATTGTGTCATTGAATGTTTGCATTGCTGGCTCATAAATGATGTCATGACAGTATTCTGTGTAAACAAATTCCAACCAATGACTGCAGCTTAAAGTAGGTCTACTTATTATAAAACTGCCACGGCATATTCCCAGAATGTTATGGAACCCCAATTTCAACCACCATGCTGACTCTAACGAGCCAGCAACTAGTTTTGTCTGAGTTTTTAGTCGCGCCTGCTGCTGATGACAGCAGAGCGACTTATCTTCTCTGTATGGCATCTGTTTGCTTGCTTGCTTGCTTCCTTGAGTGTTTGAATGTAGACAAAGCTTAATTTTAACTGTTAACATCAGATGGCTCACAAGGTTTACTTCATTTCAAATATTGACTCTAGATGGCTGTCTTTGTCTTATTGACACCACAATCTCAGAATGAGGCTAATACTGTGGTGTCATTAAGGAGTTCTCCAGATCTCACATGAAACAAGATATGTGAGAGATTTCAGGCGTGACACAATGTTGGTAGACATTCTTGTTTATTCTGCCGTTTGAAAAGAAACTCCAACAAGAAAGTCCTGCGTGAAAACACAAGAGATGTACCGCCTGTGCCGTTTCCTGTCCGTGGCATTTCCTTGCTAGGGGCAATGGGGGGGGGGTAGCCTACCCTGGTTCTGGGAGAGGGGGGAGGGGGTACCCTGTCCTGATCCTGGCTAGGGGTAGGGTGGGGCAGGGTGGGTACACTGTCCTGGTCCTGGCTTGGGGGGCGGCAGGGGGTTCCCTGGTCCTGGCTACCCCTCCCCCCCTCCGGTGAACAGACAGACAAACTGAACATATTACCTTCCCGTCTTACTTCGTACGCGGGCGGTAATAACCTGATACCTTCAAGCATATGTCACGCTATTGTATGCCACCAAAATGTAGTCGCAGAATGTGTATTTCAGAGCCAAAAAAAAGACCTACCCCCATTCAATGTGAAGGTCTTGGATCTCAGATGATCACGATGCTAATATTTGTTAGAAATAACGTGCAAGACACTAGTGTAGTAATTTTAGTTTTGGTGCGTAACAAGTCGGCGCGTGTCGTTAATGGCGTGCAAACTGGAACAAGTTCACCGTCTGAACATGGCAGATTATCAGTCACACATTTTTTGTTTGCAATGAGACTTCTTTATTGATTAATCCCGACATCAATATCAGTTTTCGTGCATTCGAGACAAGAGGCCAGGTTCAAGTATTGTTAGTGATTACAACGCGGCATTAGCGACTGTACTCTGCTATTATCATGAAATCCACACTTTTTTCGCGCAACGATCGAACAGATCGATTGTAATAGAAGCATTCTAGCCGTAGTTGTGAAATTTCGCAAACACGAACGAACGAAATTTCCTTCCTGTACAATTTAAAAAATAATGTCGAAGGAAAAGTCACGGAACTGAAATATTATCCCAGTTTTAAAAGACAGCTTCCCATTAACATTACGAGGCAAAGCCTTCCACTACCTCGTCAGAGGGGAGGGGGCAGGTTACCTACCTACGTGGGAAAGATTAGTGGGGGGGACAGGGCAGGTTGTCTATCTACCTGGCCGGAGGGGAAGGGTGCCCCACCCCTACCTCTTGTGAACAGAATCGCAGACATGAATGAGAGCATTGCCTTCCGTCGTATTTCTTGCGTGGTCGGTGACAATGTTTTACTTTGATTTTACAGAGAAATACGACCACATTGGAAAATTACTAAAACCAGGCGAGAAGCCCACAGATTATTCCGATACAGAAGAAGAAAGCAGCCACGAAAAGTCAAAAGACGACTGAACATGATTTTACAGTTATGGTCACTCCACGAGAGGGGGCTGCTATAGGTAATTCTGCCACCAGGTGGCAGGTCAATCTGATTGACTGGTGCTCTTAAAAAGAAACTAAATAAATTTCTACTGCATTAAGACTTCCTTCCCACCTTCTCTGTCAATCCTACATTTTTTCGACATAACAATGGTGAAATTAATGTATCCGATGACCAAGCATTTGTGAATTTTACCTCCAGAATCCCTTAAAAGTATGTCATGAGATTATCACCAGATGTAAATTTCCTCATCCCGTTTTGTACTTACTCTCTCTTCCATTGATTTTTAAAGCCCTCGTCTGGCAGTTCAAATGTATTGTTAAATAGAATAGTTTGTATATTTGTAAAACGAAGTAATTAATTGATTGGTATACATGATAATTTCTAAAAGAAATTTGAAAGAAGAAAATTTTAAATGTCTTGGGCTATGATTGCACGTTTTAAGACAGTGAGTATACCGGTGTGCTTTGTGTTGCTGATTGTATTCGAGAGGCCATATTTAATTATTAGAACAGAATGCAGTTGTGAACTTCCTGCATAAAGTTATAAACTTCCTTCTTGTAAAAATACAGACGCGACTGCTGATGACATCTGTAAATTTTCCACAGGACGTGGACATTTTTAAATGTCTTTGCGATGCGTTGTTTTTGTCCACAACTGTGAACAGAGATAGAAAGCTGTGACACAAAGATACGTCGCAAATAGTTCGTAATCATCGCCATATATTCGTTGTTGACTGGTTTCATGACAGTTATCTGTACAGTTTAAAAGTTTAAAGTTTACCAGCTTTGATCAAATGCTCGACGATAAAATCAGTTCATATCAAATAGCTTGGTGTCACTAATAATAATCATAAACACAGTGAGACGTCAATTGCACTTTCAGTTAATGTATCGGAAAATAAATTGAGCGCGAACTAGAGTAGTTTTACGGTGCGAGGGATATAAATATTGTGTGAATTAAAAAATTCTTTAACCCTGAAAGGATAGTAACAGTGACCATAAACTGAAAGTTTTGATTCATTTGTAACAAATTAAATTGAATTCTGGTTACTAAATTTTACATTTCTAGTGAATGAAGTTAAAATGGAACAGTAAATTGGCCAAAAATGAGAATGTACAGTTTTGAACCTACACTTGGCCTTATTTACCGTACTTACTTGAAATTGTAGATAATCCTTGCCGTTTGAAATGTTGATGATGAATCGCACATGCTCCAGATTTATGTAAAAATGAAATGATCACTTGTTCATTAATGCATCTTATTCATTTCAAAGGCTGTTTTTTAAAGAAATATGAATCCATCTGTTGTTTTTGTTATGAATGCAAACTACCATATTTAGAAAAGGAAATAATGCTGTTGTAAATGGAATTTACTTTCATTGCATATCCTCGAGAAAGCTTTCAGATGAGATTTATAACCGAACGCTTCTGGCATGTTGGGATCAGAATTAATATCCAGGCTGTTGACCAAAGGAAAGGGAAAATTCTGTCATGTAATACCATCAAACCTGTCAAAAGACATATTCGTTTGGTGGTAGCACCTATACGGGGGAAAAAAGCTGAAACTGGGATAAAAGTCTAAAATTTGTGCATTTCGTAGAAAATATACCATCAGGTGAAATCATTATTTGGCAACAAATTGCGAAAACTTCTGCTGTGATATGTACGAAGTTGGTTTGTGTTCGTTATATTTGCATTTTGCTTGTGCTAATGAAGAGGTAATCAATTTAATTGCATGCTTCTAATGGTTATATTTTTGTAATTTTTTTTATGTCCATTCTCGTTGTTCCATTACAGTATAAAATTACATTCATTGTACATTACATTCAGAAACTGGTCCTTCACAGAAGTGCGTACAAGGTTCAGATAAAATATCTGTGTCTGAAAGACTGAAAGTTTTCTCCTTTTCATTTCTTTTTGCCTTCAGGGCCTGTTCCCACTGAGCGAAAGGAAAACTTTTCTTTGATATCAGCTACCAGTGAGTGTAATAAAAGTTATTTTGAATTTCAAAAGAGCCCATTTCTAAGCGAAATGGTTTACTCGATGAAAAGCCAAGGTTAATTGGCGCCCCCGACACTAGGTGCCGCATACGAGTCACTGGCTACCGCGAGCGAACATTTTGCCAACGACCCAAAATCGTCCAATGTTTGACAGTATTGTTAGAACAATACGGTTACAATTGGTACCAGGCCACAGTGAAGCATTTGCCCTTGGATTGTTTGTTGTAACTGACTACATGTATGGATTACGATATCGTTTCATGTTTGATAACAATGAACGGAAACATCGCTTAAAACCTCCTGTGTGAAAGATATTTCATGAGATGGAGAATTTCTTTGCAAATTTTGCCAGTCATTTTGAGCCTGCGTTCAGAGTTTCGTTTTCACATGCTTCTTTTTAGTACTGAAATATCAAACGTAGATTAGTGTGACATTGGGGGGACACCCTAATTTTGTGTTCAGTTCAAAATATACGGATGTCTTAAATCAAGGACAGTTGTTCGCTCAAAAGTGATCCTGCTGCAAGGCACAGTTGCCATACAATAGAACATTCCACACGTATGTATGACTTTGTACCATGAACTTACCTGTTCCATAGAAAAGAGTAATTATTAGAACAGAATACAGTTGTGAACTTCTGCAAACAGTTTTAGAGTAAACTGTGTAATCTCTGCGTTTCACTAATTTACTAGTCAAAAGACCAGTCCGAGAGCGTTAAAACGATATAACAATACTGTTTTTCATCTGGTACAGTCAATTCAAGACCATCCATCCCCCATCCGGCCTCCAATTCCAAAAAAAAAAAAAAAAAATCTCAGATTGCCCACCACCACTTTTGGTCTTTTGACGTTCTAATATTTCTATTTCACGTATTAACAATATTATTTTTACGTTGGACATTTCTAATTTTGTACTTTTTTTCTCTTCACAATTATATGTGATTGTCGTAGTCACTTTTGTGTACACTTTACTACTCCCGTAGCTTTAATGAATCTATGTTGCTCAGAAAGTGCCGAAGGCGAAATTGGTTTGTATTCTGCAGTTTTGTTATCACATTCATTGAAAATGATATCATTTTAAATTTTTTGGGCGTCATTTCTAATAAGGATTTGGATGTTTTATCGGTAAAGCAAGACATTGTTATAGAAAAGGATTTCGTGGGTTTCAATTGAGGAATGCTGCGTTGAGTTATGAAACATGGTGTACCACAGTTTACATGTGTTTTCGATTAGGCTTCGTTTCCATTTCCAGCCTCTTGTTTCAGTTCTAGGACACTGTTCGTAACTAAATTAACAGTGTCCCAGTACCATTACTTGGTTACTTGAAGGACACTGTTAATTTAGTTAGGAACAGTGTCCTATGCCCTGGGTTCTAGTATAGATTGATTGACAGCTTGCCAGGACACTGTTAATTTAGTTAGGAACAGTGTCCTGGAAGTGAAACAGAGGTGGGAAACTGAAATGCAAACGGAGGCTGTCAGGATACACGTTTATATACGTACGCATCAAGTAAATTATTTTTGCGAAACATCTCACGAGATTTACATAAGCATAGTGTACATAATGTAATATATATTGTTGTGTTTGATTGTACAGAGTAGTAATAATAATGATCACTATTTCTTCCGTACATGTTGCGATTGTTGGTTGAGGTTTCATTGTTTTTCTTTATGAGAAGAATTGCAAATTGAAGTAGACTTCTAATTGAAATTGCGTATGATCTCCAGAACGGTGCAGACAGAGCATTTGGTTCCAAACCAGCCGATTAGGGCCCATTTACTCTAAGCGTCAGCGTCAACGCTGTGATGAAGCTTGTGACACAGCTCTCATTGAAATCAATGGAGACGCTCCAGACTGGGTTTGCCACCCCATTCTGGAGCGACTCTTGTTTGTTTTCATTGATTACAATGAGAGGTATTTTACTGACGCTTAGTGTAAAAGGGCCCCAAGATTTCCTTTTGTCCCTACATAAACAGCTCAGAAAAATACCTGCAACACAAAACTGGGGATGGTAATAAAATTGTCTGTTAACGGGTTTGACCGTCTTTTCACATGTTCGGAAATACAGAAAAAAGAGTGTAGTATCCATCCTACAGCAAATTAAGATTTGCCACCCCCTCCTATTTTTACCCCTCTCCTATTTTACGTGTATCTTTGGCTGAACATGTGAGTAAGAGTGATAATGCAAAATCCAATGGAACACCAGAGTATTCCTTGAAATTCCATTGTAATGTTTATGTTTCGTGCCATTATGTACAATCTGTAGCGACACAGGGTATGATGGTGACTTTAATATTGTACAGAATATTCAAAACTAAAAAAAACAATAATAAACAACTCATCATTATGTATAAATCACCGTGTATTTTTCTTTCCCGGATTAAAGGATTTTCAGCGAAGCTATTTAAATAAACCGTTCCAAGTAAAAAGACAGAGGATCTCCTTTACAGCGAGCAAAAATGTAGACAAGTGCTCGTTGTAACATGCTTGAGAATAAAGCAAAATATTAAAAAATAGTCTCGCTTGAGAATTAGGTGACCTCAGATAAATTACGAATAAATATTTTCTGTTTTAAGTGAGAGTTGTAACTTCCGCCATTCGCACCCCACAAAATACATAATGATAAAGATTAACAAATATTTCAGTGCAGTATTCCAAACAGGGATTTTTGACTTGAAAGAGGAAAATGTCACCAAAAAAGGACAAGCGAGTTAAATGTTTAAATGGGAAAATCGTACGAACTATCTCCTTTCTTCACCCCCATTCTATTTTTATGAAAACTGGGACAAACAAAACACATGTCTTTAATATTTATTGGTACGAATCGAGGTTTCAGTTTCGGGGACACTTTATTTTCAAAACGAAACGAAAGCCACCGGTTGGTTGACCGGGCTTAGCCTTTCGGGCTGTGAACCGAATCGATACTTTTGACTAATTTAGTTGAGTTTTTCTATAACTCGGATATTTCTGCCAAATTCTGGCAAAATCCTGCCAGCATTGACGGAGACGGGCAATACCTAAAATGTTGCCACCAGTGCTCTACTAACTGAGCTAAGTCAACATTTACTTGCCAGTCTGAATCACCATGGCCTTTAAAAGTCCAAAATGTGAAGTGGTGCTGAAGCTGAAGCTCACTTCAGAAATCTCGTGCCCAACACATACCTGCCTAGCACAGTTAGTAGAGTGATGATCAAGAGGTCCTGGGTTCAATCTCCATTCAACTTTTAATAAATCCCGCTGTAGTTCGTTTGTTCATTTTGAAAAATGCTGAAGATCGATCAAATATTTGTATTGTAATTTTTGTCTACCATCCTACTATTTCTGATGCTTCTGCTAAACTGCAGAACAAAAATGACGGGGAAAGAGCTGAATGTATTGGACATTAGATAGCAACAAAAGGATGCACTCATTTCTGCAGCGCACGCCGTGTAAATTCCAACTTGCTGACGTAAATCAAATCAAATTTCACATTTTAAGACAGAACTTACATCAGACATGCTTTAATGATTTTTCAAATGTGAAATGGTGCATGAAACAAACTAAAGGTCTGACAAGTAGCACAGGCCTCTGTGGCCTATCTGGATAAGGATTCAACCTTAGAGATCCAATGATGGTCAGTGTTGCGAGTTCAAGTCCCACTGGAGGCAACCTTTTAAAATTTTTTGGACTTCTTCATGCAAATTCAGGCTTAAAATGTAAATATGATCTTATCATGAAAAACTTGAATGGGGTCTCCAAAAATCTGTGCAAAGGGAGCGCATGCGCTGGAAAATACAACATGCGCTGTAGAAATGAGTGCACCCTTTGACAGGAGTAAGATGTCAAGCATTTTACAGGAAGACCATTCGGGTTTTTCACGATACAGGCTTCTGTCAGATTATCTGACAGATCTTCATACAGGAAGAGCAAAAAAAATTTCGTCAAAAATTTCCCCCAGTGGGGTTGGAACCCAGGACCTCTGGATCATGAGGCCAATGCTCTGCCAACTATGCTAAATCACTATTTGATTGTCTGTGTGAATCATTAAGGCTTTTATAAAGTCATGCTCTATTGATTCTAGAAATGAACAAAGTCCAACATGTGAAGTGGTGC
>JBCAUG010094965.1:0-22020 GCA_038406175.1 Haplosyllis leylae | reverse complement strand
AACTACAACGTGTGTCAAACATGTGTCAATTTCACCGCGAGGTTAATAACTTGACCTCCACACTGAGTCACAAAATTAAAGTTTGAATTTTAAATTCACACTAAACGTTATGTCACCAATATTTTTATCAACCTAAGAACGTCAGTTGTTGCACGAATTTCATAAATATCGTTTTCCAAATATGGAATTTAATTTCCCAATCATCCCACTCGGTGAATTTGTTTCTTAAATTAGTGACAATATGAAATGTTGATTGTGAGATAAAGTATCTCTTAGTTTCAGTTTCAATTCACCTAATAAAGCCTGTAATCCAGGACTGTAGAATTAACAAGTAGTACATCCTGTTCTCTTCAGTAACATCTGAGCAAAATGTCAAAATGCGATCTGTACATGTATTTGAGTAGGACGTAGCATACAAAAGAACTCGTCATAACGATCTCCTTTTTTGGAAGTGAATTGTTGTATCTGTCAGCTCTTGATATGGATTGTAAAGAAAAAAGAAGCAATGTAGTAGACAAAGAGTAGTTTTTATTAAAGAAATCCTACATTCCTGTGTCTAAAATTTAAAGGGAAACAAAAAAGGAAACGTGTCAGTATTGTTTGGGCGTTATTTTAGCAAAAGCGAAGAAGTTGGACGCTATTTCACCAATAGTAAGGTCGCAAAGTCTTGGCAACAGGTCTGTCGAATTGACTTGGTGAATCTTAATAACTATAAGTTCAAAAATTGTAAATTAACATTGGAAAGAAATGGATTTCTTACAAAAAACCTTCTTAATAAATGTTACTCTTTCACACTCAAAACTGTGCATGTTATTTCAAGAAGTTTGACCATCTCTTTAACCATGGCGCGTACTCGTTGCTTGGGAGCTGAACGGTATTGAAGCTTTAACAGACGTTCAAAACGTAACGGTTTAAAATTAATATTGTC
Source organism: Haplosyllis leylae (assembly GCA_038406175.1). Lineage (NCBI taxonomy): Eukaryota > Metazoa > Annelida > Polychaeta > Phyllodocida > Syllidae > Haplosyllis > Haplosyllis leylae. The sequence goes on along the minus strand of JBCAUG010094965.1, from coordinate 21,092 downwards.
AACTGTTTAAAGCATGTATCCTAACAACTGTAAAGGCATGTTCACACCAAACGTCACCGTCACGTCAACGTCACTGTCAACATAACGTTGACGGGTGGCACCTTTGTCCTTTCTGACGGGCACTGTGATGGGTAGATTGGGTTGCATACCCATTTACCTACCATCATAGCGTTTTTCACATTTATAGTGACGTTGATGTGACGGTGACGTTCGCTGTGAACATGCCTTAAGGGTTCGTTTACACGTACCATCAACGTCACTGTTTTTGTGGTAGGCATCTTTTTAATGTTGTGAGTAAACAGCCCCATAGAATTACATTGAACCAATTTTTAATTGATACAAAAACGGTAACTATTTTGGTAAGTGTAAACCAGCCTTAATGCTATTTTTAAAAGACGGGATACATTGCATTCGACTTCGTCTATTGCAATTTGCAATCTATCTTGTTGAAGTCAGGCGCTGCTATGAATTTTCAATTAATATCAAGAAACTTAGAGGTGAATTCCTGTAAAAACCAGCCCAGACATTGTGAATGTTTTATTGACTTCAATCTTGTCTTTAACAAAAGACACTTTTTTGCACAGATGTTTCTTTTCTCTTTTGAAACTAAAGACAAACATCTTTATTGGTTTTAGTCTAAACTTGCACATCAGTCGCATTGAGACGAAATGCGTTACTATCGATCAGACCGGAAACAAGAATGCGGTGGGGCTTTCAGCCTCTTCTTCTGATGTAGGATTCCATTTTCCATTTTTACGACATGAAGATACCGTTTTCATAGTTGCAGCAAAAGACAAAATGACAAAGTCTTTGACAACCCAAATCTTTCTCCAGAGTTCCATCTGATTTTGATGCCTTTGACACAGTGTTGCTGTTAAGCAGCTGGATTAAATATCATTTTGTTCATCTTGAAATGCATACGTTTTTTTGTTCCTTACTCCTTTCAAAAAGGACACCGTATTTTAAAGTTTTACTTTTTATTCAAATCGAAATTACTTCAGTTCTCTTTGGTGGAGACTTAATTTGTATAAAGATGGGACTGGAAGATGCCAAGCCGGAGTGGCCGAGTGGTGTACAGCGCTGTGTTCACCCCACAAATGGTCATGGGTTCGAGCCCCAGCCCAAACCTCCGCCAATGCTTGTGGACATATCCACAAGTACATGGATTGAAAAGGCTTAGCTGCCATGCTAACCTCTATACAGTCAGCAGGTGTTGCACCAGAGGTAAATCTGAGCATTTTACAGGTGAGAAAGCACGCAAAAGGGATCACCAGAAGTCCAAAACAGGTTCTTGGCCCAATGAAAAGGACTTATGTCCTCCAAAATTTAAAATGGGGCTGGCAGACACATAGTTTCAGAACGTTTTACCTGGCGTCTGCAATTATTTGTTGTTGTTTTTATGTTGTGAATAAGTGATTTCAAGCCCCATGTTTTATTGATAAGCAAACTCTCTTTGTTTAACCTCCTTTGATTTCCGAGGCAGTGAAAAACAGGTTTCATACCTCAGCATTTATTAATACTTTACCCTTTAAAAACAATTTCTGTCGTGGTGGGATTAAACGAACGCAAACACGCTACTAATAGCACATAATAACATGAGTATCTGTCTCCATGGAAACGAGTGTCATCGTTATCTGTTCAACAAGTTACCTCAAGGATCCAAGAGGTGTCAAATCCATCCTCCCAATTTGCCTCATTAGTGCTAATTACTATGTAAGTCTTTGCAATGATCCTTTTAATGTTGCTTCATTGGAGGGATAATTTACTTTTCTCATCAATCAAGTTTTGCCACTGTGGACTAAAGTCAAAAAAGCTGGTATTGTCTATTCTTTGATATCTTAGATAGGTGTCCCAGCTACATTTACATACCTCATTTACATCTGTCCATTTGTCAACCTAGATATTAGTACAACGAATGGAACTTTGTTCATATTAAGATAACAAATACAGGTGACCCCTGTGTGTTGACAAGGCTTTATGCCGATTTTGGAACTATTCTTGTTCTGTTGAATTGATAGCAAGTTCCCCTCAATTCGTCCCAAGATCTTCGCCAAACTATCGTCGCAAAAACTCAATCCTACCAGATTCTGTTGTCTTGTAAACAAAGGTAGAAAAGGTCAGAAGAAGCCACTGAATGCGCCATATGGAATTCATACTTCTTGTTCCCGTTATAAGAGTCTCTTGATCCGTAGCTCATGAAGAGATCTTCAATGGAATTTTTTTTCACAGAACTCGTACAAAGTCTCTCGTCTCTCTTTTTCACACGAGATCAAACGAGACTTTGATCTTTTTGTCCTGACAAAGTAAATGACAAAAAAGTTTTCAGTTCGTCCCAGATTACTATTCATCAAATAGTCTTTATTAGTTCTTTAGCAAATGGGACTTGAAACAAAGATGACAGTGATGTTCTTTGCTTTTTGTGTTACTTTTCTCTGTTGAAAATACCACGTCGCCATAGCAACCGAACACGTGAAGCTATCCTCCCTTTGTTTTAATTTAAATTTAACCTTTTGTGACATGTTTTCTTTCACTTTTAACATTTTCATTGTTAGATTTTTTTCATTTTCATTGTTTTCAATACATTGTGTGTTCGTGAAAGCAAAGAACAATGAGTTACCTGCGTGACCATAGCAACTGTTTTAAAAACAGTTTATGAAAAACTAGTGTCAATTCACCAAAATACATGACATCTGTGGTGGTGTTTGCTATGGTCAATCCAAATTGCAACAGAATTTCTGCAGAAGAAAGCGAACAATACAATCGAGTTTTCCGTAATTGGCGTCAGATTCTGTAGATTCTACAGAATCACGAGAGAACTAAAAAATCCAGTAGCAAAATGTTACCCCTACTGGGAAGTGAACCCAGGCACACACTTTGTGCTGACTTTCATGTCCTGCATGCTACCATCTGAGCTAATTCCCCTATCTGCTGGAAGTCTCATCCCTTTAGATCCTTATGGAGACTTGCTCTATTGGTTCTTGGACTTAGAATTTTTTGAAATCAAGAGCATGACTACATAAGGATCTAAAGAACCTTGACTTTCAGCAAATAGGGAAATTAGCTCAGATGGTAGCATGCAGGACATGAAAGTCAGAGCAAAGTCAGTGCCTGGGTTCACTTCCCAGTGGAGGTAACATTTTGCTGCTGGATTTTTTAGTTCTCTCGTGATTCTGTAGAATCTACAGAATCCAAAGCCAAATACGGAAAAACTCCAATAACTCGGAATTTCGCCTCCGCTGCAGACTCAATTCGGTGTCTACACGTGAAATGACAACCCGACTTTGGAGCTGAGAACGTCACAGCGCGAACGTCACCAAGCGCTGTTCATATCTCCACCACAATCGAGTCAAATGTGCTCATACTTCCACAGTCACTTTGACTGATATTGCGTCAATGGAAAAAGTTTAAATTCCAGGAGATAAATCTTGAGCACATTTAAACAAATCCCCACATTTTATTGCAATTATATTTTCTGCCGCATCAACTAATTTTCGTTTAACAAAAACACTCAACGGTTTCAGCATTACACCTTAATTGACACTTCTAGTAAACTAATCTGACCTGCCAAGTACCTCACAGATAATACTTATTTATTTATCTGGCCATTATATCACCTCATTCAAGTAAGTAAGTGTGGAGGCTGTAAACCCTAGTTAAAACAGGAGCCCATCTGCAGGTCATCTACAATGGATGTTACGAATACTGCTTGTATTTCGTTAGTTAAGGATACATAGAGTTAATAACACCCATCCGGTGGAGAAATGTTTGCAGATCCAGAGTAAAGCAGATGATTAAATTAACAAAACTACTTGAGTTCTTTCGTAATTGCTCTTATTTGTTTTCTTTTGATTTGTTTTGTGTGTATTCGGGTTTTTTTTATTTAGAGGTTTAAATAATCAAAAATAACTACGGAAAAACTCAAAACATCTGAGTGTGTTTTTCTCCACTTTGCTTTCCCCTTTGAAGCCTTTTACTCAATCTCTCAAATTTTGTCATTTTCCCTTTACTTTAGTGCAGATAATTTGTGCGTAATTTTGCATGTGTATGAGTTTTTTCAAAGTCTTTATGGTAATTACTGTAATTTCCTAGACTAGTAATAGTGTGTCGTAACAAGTTGATTAATTAATATCAGTCAACAGTTTTTGGTCAACTAAACTTAGAATTAATGCTACTGTAAACAGGTCAACATCTTTCAGTGCTGCGACTATTCAACTATTATTGGTGTTAACATTGTTGGTGAACTGCTTTCAGTGTCAAACTAATTTCAGTTCACCAACTATTTTCAGTTGTACCAGCATTGATTTGTGAAATTTGAGTAATTACTGTAAAGCCTTTTGAAAAAACTCGAATATGTTTGTCTGTTTTTGTGTGCAAATGTGATGTAGTGTACTTGTCAGTGTTTTCTTCCCTTTTTATCAACTTCATCGAATAAATCCTATTATTATGATGAAAATACATCTGTAAAACAGTGATGATGCTAAATCGTATTTCCCAAAATAAAAGGCAACAGGAAATTGCTTTGTAGTTTAGGATTTTTCATTTAATATCTAATGAAAGGTCTGCAGTGAAAAATCAGCCTTATGTACTTTAATCCAGCTTTAGCTGCGGCATATTCCCTGAGTTCGTTTATTAATTCTTAGACTGGTGGCTTGGAATGACAGCTATTTCTGTAACTTTTCTATTCTAAGGCTGTCAGTAAAATTAAACTAGACACTCGACAATAAACGGTTAAAACTAGATATTTTTGTTCCACACGGAGATTTTTTTAATGGCTCTGTGAATTTAATCAATTGAAAATCTTATCAAGAAACAAATGGTAGGGGAAAATCAAAAATGGAGTACCTATCTATGCAAAGTCAACAAAGTCACAATTAGAATGTTGGATGAAGGAGCTACCACGGAGTGTAATATTTCTACCCAGTTCCATATTTAATTCATTTATCAGCAGTGCCTGATCCCCAGTGCAGTCAAGCGTGCACCAAAGGCAGCCAAAGTAACATTTCTGGTGACACCATACCCCCACAAAATGGCGAGCACATTTCCACAAAGAAAGTACAACTGGTCAAATTTCAAACGTTTTTCACGTCGTGGCAACTTAGTAAAGTTTAACTTAGGTAAATTGGGGTGCACATGTCATTACTGTAACAAGCACTGTCCCGTGTCTACAGAACTGGAAGTAGTTTCATTATCTGATGTTGTAATGCTGCGTCACGTTCCTCAACAGAACCCACTTACGATTCCATGAAGAACCCACTTAAGGTCGTTGTAATTGGCCTGTAACATTGAGTGAACTCACGTAATAACACAGACCGGAAATTAACCGCTTTGCAGCCTGTTTATCCATATTCATGCGCTTACACAATATGTTTTAGTAAAGTTTGTTTTTGTCTCCTTGGTAATGTAAACATTCATATAACTTGGTTGTTTGGTTTAGTCTGGTGGTTCTGGATCTTTTACGTTTCTTTCCTTTCAATTTTGTTTTGTTTCAGTAAAATTCATCATACTTTTAGGAGAAGGGGTGAAAACTAGCTTGCAAAAGTAATCAGCAATTTGAGGACAGAAATACCATGCACAATAGAATAAACAGTTAAAGCTGACAAAGTAGCGTCCATTTCTTCACGCATGTACATAATTTTCAATCAAAAGCAGAAATTCTTAGTTTACAAAAATGAGATGCTGATATATTAGGTGATGAAAATTTTTAAACGAAATAATTATTCTCAGCAGTCCTTGTTGATGTTTGTGTATTTTCATTTGGAATAGAAATTGGGAAAAACTTAGCACGTGGAAATAACTTAAATTGGGAACCTTACTAAATATCCAAAAGTAATTTCAGAGTGAGTGAATGAAGTAATTGAACCTTTCAAAGTGATACTGAAATATGTCATGACATTAACAATCTAGACCATTTAGTAGATGAAAGGGAAATTAGATTTAACATCACTTAAGATATGCAGTTTCCTAGGCAACGTGGCATATATTCCAATGAATAAGAAAAATTAGAAATGGAAATTCTAGTGTTCAGCTAAGTTGTTAGTGTCTCCCTATATATTTCTCGGAAGGAAAAACAACCAAAGGTTTTTGTCATTAGAGTTTTTCACAAACACACAAAGTTGGCAATGTTGGCATTATTACTAACCTGTTATTCACATATATCTGCAGTTTTCTTCTTTATTTGCACCAACTGATGTTTACGAATATAGATTAGAAATTAAGGGACACATAAGAATTGCCTTTCAGAGTTACATTTTTTATTGGACTGTTTGATTTTTAATGCCACAGTTAAAACAAAGTTGTCAATGTTGCCATTCTTGTATTGTGGAGAGTTTGTGAAAAACTCTATTGAGTAGACCCCCGAGTCTTCATTAGTTTTACCAGTCATATTACGATTTGAGCTCAATATTGAAAGACTATATTACTTCCATTCTGTGGAGAAATCAATAGATATTACTTAAAATTAAATATACCATATATTTCATTATGTCTGCTGAACAACTTGCGTCATTAAGGACCCTCTGGCCCACCCTGTGCTTATATTAAAGTTAACAAAAGGGAACATTAATTCTCGCAGTTAATCAAATTGATTTGAAACTTAATCTGTTTTTAAATGTGCACAAAGGTGAACAAAACTTTCTGTTTTTCTTGCGTGATTATCAATGTGCTTACTTATCTGAGAGCTTTAAGTATGATAACTGATTACACAGTAAACATTCACCTCCGTTTGCTCTGTTAGAATTCCATTGATCCGGAGCTTACCAACAGTGGAATTGCACATTTATAAGGAGAAAACGGCTTCGGTTTTTAACGTGGTGTTGAAATCTGTCGTGGTCACATCACACCATCACACTTCATATCGCCATCTTTAGATCAGTAAATTACAGTGACGGATCCAGGGGGCGGAAGGAACACGCCCCCCCCGGGCAAAAAAATTATGCATTTTGATGAAGTTTTTTTTGGAAAAAATTGGTGAAATATGTTGGGGTTGGTTCTCCCTTCTGGGAAATCCTGGATCCGCCACTGAATTATGACACATATTTCGATAATTCGATAATTCAATAAAATATTCAATTAATTGCACCATTTTCTGAAAACCATAAAGAACCAATTCAGTTAATGAAATGAATTTCTCTGGTGACTAGAGCACCTTTGTGTTAACGTTCCACATTGCGCGATCTGATCGTAAGTCTGATAGACAGCTGAGGCACTCCATGTTCTATTCCCCCTCAACTTCAAACACAGTTGTTGAGTGGCACAAAAACAACTAAAGTTGTCTTGTCTTGAATGAATATATCTTTCATTCACACTTTTCTGGCAAACTGAAAAAATACAAAAATAGAATTTCTCTTCCAGTACTTTCACAACTGTTTTGAAAGTATGCCTACACACTAGACTTTTTAATTCGTCAGTTTGTCCTCATGACACTTAGCCAATTCTTATAAACTTTTGAAAAACAATTTGCTAACAGTAAACTTGAATGACGTTAAATCAAAATTGTTTTTTAAAAGTTTGGGAGAATTGGCAAAGTGCAGTTAAAAATTCCACGTGGACAAACTGATGAATCAAAACATCTAGCATATCTTAAAACGGTCATGAAAGTACTGGAAGAGAAATTCTAATTTTTGTAATTTTTCAGTTTGCCTGCAATCCGCCACGCCGATCCCTCCTGAACTCTACCGTACTTCGTATCCGTGACATTTGGCATTCCTGTCACGCCGGGGGAAATCTCTCAACTAATTATTTCTTTCTTTTTAATTCATTACGGAAAGGAGCAAGGATCAACTTGCTCGCCAGAATGTCATCAAAGTCTGGAAACTCTGATTAAAAATTTAAATCCTGGAGATGGATACATTTCCTTATGTCACTCAAACAAATTGGTAAGTGAAGAGCGAATGTGAAGGGAATACATTGCAATAAAAGTAGATTTATTTCACACAAAATCTTTTGAAAGCAATTTCCGCATTCACCTTTCCCTATTTGGAAAATATTCACAGATGTTTACAATAAGATTCATGCAAAGTTTAAATTGATTAATTTCATTGATATGAGCATAGTTCGTGAACTCGTGTTATAAAATAAACAGACATTTGACCATTTTTGAATGAAGTAATTTGACATCGTTTCTTTGCTGAGATGTTGCGATACAAGAAATTCTACCACGCTGACGCATAGTAAGCTGCTCTGAACTGCATTTTTGTCAGTGTAAGGTCTGAGTCAACTCACCACTCCTAAGAGTGGTAGGTTGGAAACGGTAGGTTGGGTTTCATTTTGCACTTTAAAAAAAATGCTGACTGTGAAAAATTAACTTTCAAGATGGAGGACAAGAAGGTGAAATTTCAATCATTTTGACTTTAAAAACCCAACAAAAATGTGGTAGAATAAAAATAGACAACTTTCTGTCAATGTGAGTTGACTCAGACCTCTTGATCTGAGTTATCAACCTATTCTACAACGGCGACACAGTTTTCTATTGTTCTAGCCTTGTTGGTAAATTCAATTACCACACTGTCATGCTTGGCTGCTCACACCATAGAAGCACAGCCAGAAATAGTGAGCAAAAAAAAAACTTTATTATTTTTTCGAATTTTGTTTCAACCTTTAATGACTTTTTACAGATTCTAAAATAAATGTTTCAAGCCATCTTTTTAAGCCATCAGACTTTTCAAAATTGGTTACAACCATTGTAGAAATCAGTTAACACATTCAAGACCTTATGTGGTTACTCCAATTACCACACTTGCTCGTTACACTCACCCTGTATGGTAAATTTCGTAACCACATGCTCTCTCATGTGTTAACTGTATAATCCTTGACCCCTTTGGGGTCTCGGGTAGGTTGCCAACTCACCTCTCGAGGTTTGAGTCAACTCACAATTCCAGATCTTTATCTATTTTTTAAACCTTTCATTGGAAAGTGTACCGACCACAGCCTCGTCCTCGTCACTGTGATCCATTGAGAGCCTTGGAAGAGGGTTGTCTGGCTACTTCTTCTTTAGAGCGGGAGGGGTGCGGCAGGGACCTGTTCCATTGCATCATGAGATACCTTCCCAGTGCCTTGCAAAATTGTCTACTTTTAAGCCAACATAACACAACAATACAGACAATTGCTGATTTTATCCTGTGTATTTTACCCGTGTACTGTAACATAAATATTCAGATCCAAGTTCCCCTGGCTTCTGTTTCGCATTTATCTCTATTAAATTAGTATCGTCCCAGTCTCGCTGAATATAACATGTCTCGCCGACAGTTACAGCAATATTAGATTAGAACACGCGAAATCAGTGAACGGCATCACTTCTTTGTCCCGTAGAGACAGTGACTTTGGATATTTATTATTCCCGTGTAAATGTTTCTCCGTGGCATTCACGAGTCCTTGTTTGCTAATTTACTAAGATTTGAATACGGAGTTGATGATCGGGAGAGGTAGGCACCCCCAGAGTGCTTCCCACTCCTCCTTCCATCCCCACAAACTAAATTCTCTTTTATTGCACAAGGTTTCTAAGAAAACAATCAAAAATAAGGTCATCTGCTAAAGGCCCGTTCACGCTGTGTGATTGAGACTATGATTTCTCTCATCGCAACTAATGGGTTATACAGGACTCAATGGAAGTGTTCACATTGCCAAAATCTGTGATAACATCACCAGCTCCTATACATCCCATTGTAAGCAAAGGCAAGTTGCGAATCATGTTATTTCATTCATTCAAAACCATTAGCATCCATACAATTGCTTTATGTCTTTTCGAATTGTGCCTTTTTTGTCTAAACCATACAGAGTAATTGTTTTTTCAATCCTGAAAGATTGTAAATTAATATGTCCTGGGGCAAATCCAGAATTTTCTTAAGGCCAATTCAATTAATTTGAAACTTGTCGACTGAGAAATATTTTCACTAAAACTTTCACTTACATTTGAATAGCGCATGCATTCACACCACAGCTGCGCTAACAAAACATGAGACTTACCTTTCTCTTGTTCTTGTTCATGATCTGATCACGTGAGTTGAGAGCACTTCCAGGTGCCTTGTTTCCCCATATCCGGTGCATAATCCGGAAGTAGGCGAAGCTGATGATGAGCAATGGGAAGAAGTACTGCACGATGACGAGGTACAGTCGGTACACCTTCCCGCTCGAGATCGAACCGATCATCGGAAAGTTCGGGTAACAGAACGGTTTGGTCTGCAGACTTCCGGTGGCGATGGGCACCTGCTCCACCCGGAACACGATGGCGGCCGGAAGTCCAGATCCCAGCGAGAAGATCCAGACGAAGGTCATGACGACCTTGGCGACGGTGCGGGAGCATCGGGGTTTGAGCGGGTAGATGACGGCCATGTAGCGGTCGAGACTGATGATCGCCAGCGTGAACACGCTCACATTCACCGTGAACTCCAGCACGAACGGCGCTACTGCGCACATAAGTTTCGGTAGGTCCCAGCGCTGTAAGAGCGCAGCCTGAAACTGGAATGGAATGGCGAAGATACCAACTATGACATCGGCGACAGCTAAGTTCGCTATGTAGAAGTTTGTCACAGTCTGCATTGACTTGTTCTTTAAAATGACGAGAATGACGAGGAAATTACCGGTGACGGCAACGGCGGAAATGGAACCGTAAACAAACGACAAGAGAACGACCAATCCCGGGGGCACATAGTACAACTCATCGTCGCTATTCGTCTCATAATCCGTCAACCACGACACGTTCCGAGTAGATCCGTCAAGTATCAAATTCGTATTGTTTTCCGTCAGCGACAACATCGTCGAGGTTGCCATGGCGACGTTGTGTTTGATCGTCCAGCTGTTTTAATGTAAATCCGATTTACGTCACTTCGAGATGACGTTTAATCCACTCAGAATAAACCTCCTCTCGTTGTTTTCAATGTTATTTTGATTTCCCTACTGCTTGGCCAAAATGTGTCTTTTGTCAATGTTTAAATTGAAAACTTCGCTGTAAAATAACGACAACTTGTCGCTTTTACTGAGTCGTTCTTTAATTAAAGCACCCTATCCTGTTTGATGGATCTCTTTGAATCACGTTTTTGGCTGTTACTCACTGTACCTCTTTGACTTCAGGTGGTTGTCCGTTGCTGTGTTTAACAGTTTTCAATGCTCCCGCTGGGATTTGTTTAATTGCATTCCACGCACAGTTTAAAACCTAGTGTCATCAGTCACTAACAGAAGAGCGATGGACGTACAGTGCGAGACAACTCTCAGTGGCCTGGATGATTTAATTATCGCCCTGGTGGACACGTGTCCGGATCCAGTAACTAAGCCGGACAGTGAGGCAGGTTCCTGATCTCTAATCTCCCGGACACTAACGGAAATATCCGATGAATCACGGACAGTGACGGAAATACCCGATGCTGTGCGGATCTCCGGGACGATATCACCGTCTCTGTTTCCGCCTGTAAAGAAAAAGAGTCGAGATGTTTATTCACATGTTATAAGTGCAGATGCCTTGACAAATAGAATGATTCAAAACACTGGAGTTTTTTCCGAATTAAATTCTGTAGATTTTTATAAAAATTGGTATTCAAACCTACTAAAACAGAAATGCTTCAGTGATTTATCAGATTGTATAGAGTCTACAGAATCTTCAAATTGCGTCTCCATTTTGGAAAAACTCGATTGATGGACAACTTCTGTCTAGCGCAAGCAACCTTTAGTTTTCTTGGTCAAAATGTTCGGGTACTTCAAAGCTTTTAAATGTTTTGTCTCCAAGAAATTTCAAAACTCATTTCTCACGTCCAATCACATACATAGACGTTTACAGTTTACACCTTCAACAGACAGACATTTATCCCATATCTCCGCCTCCTTGTTCCCCTTTAATTCCTTCATGCATTTTGAAAGGAGATTATATTCTTGCACTGTTGAATGCTAGAAATATCAAAATTTTATGAGGAAACTTCAAACTCAGTTTTGATGATTATGATTTCAAAAATATGCTCTATTTTTCTGCTGATCCCGAGACAATTGAATTTGTTTTCAGTCGAGTTTTCCCCCAAATCAGTCAAAGTTGATAATGTTAGCATCAAAGGCCTCCAGTGAGATTAGATCTGGACTTCTGGGGTTCCAGTCTGATGCTCTATCACATGTCCTGGTTGAGAGGTCTATAACTTGATTGTTCCTACCGTTCTGTAAACAGATGACAGGACCTGAGTAGTGCCTTCAAACTTTTCTGAATTCTGAGTTACTGCATATATAGTGAGGAGTAAACAGGGTTACTCCTTACTACCCCAGTTGATGAAAAAAAGGGTACCCCATACCCCTCTGGATGAAACAGGGCCACCCTCTGCTCCATTGATTAATTAAACAAGGTACCACCCTATCCCCACATTTGATGAAACAAGATATCCCGACCCCCTGTTGAATGGATCATGGGTACCAAATTGGAAGTAATCTTCCTTTCATTTATAACCTCCAAGCAATGCTACGTTAAACTCAGCAAAGAGAGCTCAGTCCGCAACCCTAGAGATTCCAAGATCAAATCTCAAATGTGATAATATTTTTGTAGATTTTTGTTATGTTATCCCATTGTTTAGTCTTCAATACCAACATTGCCAACTTCGAGTAATTGCGGGAAAACTCGATAGCCTGATCTATTTGCTTTATGTGTGATGCACGCGTAATTAGTGGTTTATTAGTTTGAATGAGTGTTTGGTAAAGCGGCGGCGTCAAGTCTCAGACACTGTTTGATCAAAACAGTTGATTCAACTCCCATAAATTGAATTGAATAATTTTGCATAAAAATCTTTTCATTGAAAGCATGAGGAGGAAATAAATCAGCCCATTTCAAAGCCCTGGCAGGACGTCACACCTTTGACAGGCAATTATGATTCATAAAATAAAGTGTGGATTTATACAAGTCGATTAACGTCACAGCAAGATTTCATAATTGAAGAGAATGGCGGAACCAATAAGAGTATAAATCAAATGGTCCATTTTGAGTCCGTTTAAATTGAACTAATTCAGACATACTGTCATAAAGTATATAATTTTGGATTTGTATAAAAGTGATGAAAGTGTCAAAACTTCTATAAATAACCTTGACATTATTTACTTTTCAAAGAATGTTCAAATTTCCAAACTTTCAAAGTTTGTCGGTTTATTTTATTTTTTTTTAGGAATGGCAAGTTTGATTCGACTCAATTTAACTATTCATATTGTAATTAATTTGTAATTAATTACTCTAATTTTATTTGTTAAGTGTCATTCTTGGTGTGTTTAGTTAATCATGTATTCCTCACAGATAATAGTAGCTCTACCCCATTTCCATTATTTTCAATGAGTGACATTACACAAACAATCCATTTATTTAACCAAGTTATGATTCCACTTTATTATTGCGCTAATTGGACGATCTTCCTATCTGATGCTATTTCTTTACAGAAAATCATTTTTTAAAAAAAGTGATCATTTTAGGGCAGCCGAGGGAGCCATGATAACATTACAGCCAGCTGTCAACGTGGCATGTATTCGTCAATGCAGATAATTCGCTTTAGGCGAAATTACTATAAAACTGCAATATCTGATCTGGAATGGAAGACGAGTCCCCTTGGCATCCATTGTGAGAATTAAACTTCATTACGCTTTATTACGTATTGCCATTGCATAAATACTGTAATTATTCAAAAAAAAACTTAGTAAATTAAATGAAACACATTACCAACTGGCCGATTGTGAACAATTTTCAACAAATAATTATGATACACAGACAGACAGAGGGACTGATACAGTAATGAACCAGTTAACATTGTTACGTAACACAAAATATGTTGCCAAAGCAACAGAATATAAGTTGTGAGTTTCAAGTATAGAGTACAGAGTACATAATCCTACAAATGGCTTTTTTATCTCTTGAGATATATTTTCAGTGCTTCAAAAGTCATATTTGTAAAGAAACTATGAAACTACAAACGTCTCCAAAAGCCTGATGGTAGTATTCCATCAGAAATGCATATGTTTACACAATGCACAGTATGCATGATTTTGCCACCACAAACATTTTTTGTTCCGTCCGCACTCCGAGGGAATGGGGAAGGTATCCCAGTTCCATGTTCTCTCCCTGGTCTCTGGTCCTAGGTACTTTCTGGGGGTACCCCAGTTCCATGTTCTTTCCCTGGTTTCTGGTTCCAGGTCCTTTCTGGTACCCTAAATAGGACTGGGGTACCCCCAGTTGGGACTGGGGTACCCCATCCTGGCTGGAACTGGGGTAACCCTCTGGGAACAGTACAGAGGAGTGAGTACTTGTTATGCAGAGGGCAGTACACCTCTTTGGTCAAGCAGGAGGACTTTCGTCTTGTCTTTAGATGTATATCAAGAGTGAATGTCATCAGTAAAACTATGAGAACACCAAGTATCAAGAGTGAGTGTCAGCCATAAAACTGTGAGAACACCAAGTATCAAGAGTGAATGTCATCAGTAAAACTATGAGAACACCAAGTATCAAGAGTGAATGTCATCAGTAAAACTATGAGAACACCAAGTATCAAGAGTGAATGTCAGCCATAAAACTGTGAGAATATCAAGTATCAAGAGTGAATGGCATCAGTAAAACTTTGAGAATATCAAGTATCAAGAGTGAATGTCATCAGTAAAACTATGAGAACACCAAGTATCAAGAGTGAATGTCATCAGTAAAACTGTGAGAATATCAAGTATCAAGTATCTAGTTTTTCCTTATTACATAGAGTTGGCAATGTTGCCAAATCTAGCAAATCTGGAGGGGAAGGGAGGGGTACCCCCTGTCCAGTCCAGGGTACCGATCCCCCTCCCTTCCCTACCCTATCCCTCCCCTTCTTGTTAACAGACATACACCTATGAAAACATAAGCTCCCGTCGTACTTCGTACGCGGGCGGTACCAATTAATTAGGAGACTAATTAACATTTTCCACCAAACTTAAATGTAACTGTAATAAATTTAACAAAGAAGATAAAAAGAAAGATATGTCAACCTTGTGTTGCCGGTAATTTGGGACTGTATTTTTTCTTGGATTAAGCACATAATGAATTTGCTAAAACTATGGCAACGTGAAGTGGAGTTTAATGTGTACACTGTGCCGCAGCTGTGTGATGGGAATGTTGGTTCAGCACGGAACCATTAACCTCGCCAGGTCCTCAATCTGTTTAACATCTCCACAGGTGCCGCTTCTACTCTCTTTGTTATGTACAATTAAACTAAACATTATTAGAGTTTTATGGCTCATTCTACCTTTGAAAAATTTAGTGCAAAGCCAGTGCAAATCGTCCATTGAAAAAGTCCGTGAAGAAAATTTGCGCAGATCAAAAAAGCCTGACGAAAATATCTAGGCTAAAAATGTTGTCAACAATGCTAGCCGCCAAGAGGACAGCAGGTGTCGCACCGAAGGTGAATCTCGGGAATCCATTGCACGCAAGTGACAAAGAACGCAAGCAAGGTTCCACACTGGCTTTGAAACCCAAGGTAGACGTTTTTCAAATTTTATTTTTTAAAAAAAGTTCTCAAAGAACATTCAACTTCCGGGTGACAAACTCAATGTCCTTGATACTCTTGATACACTTGACGTAGATATGATTGAGATGTGTCTATAGTGGTTCAAAAATTAAAGCCTAAACAGACAGACACACAGACAGATCTGACTGAATTTTTTCCTATCACATATACTGATGGTAACACTAGAGGTTTTTGCAAATTACACAAATTTGATATTCTGGCATTTTGTACAAAATTGACATCAGGAGGCTTTGAAAATTTTCAGCAAATAAAGTTGCTTCCACTGAACACACAATGGTACACTTCGGGTAAGCTTTGTCTGCTAATAAAGAATTACTTTTGTCAATCACAGTTTACCACTGTACACTCTGGTGTTTTGAACAATTTCAACAACTGTAACATCTTAGAAAAACATCTTGTTTATTTTTGGGAGAAGTTTGTTACATTTGCTATTCGTCACGGAAATGTTTCTTAAAATAATCACTGACAAAATTCAACTTAATATTAAGCAATTTAAACGTGGTCCTTAAAATACTCCGATTGCGACAGGCGTTAATTCTCCAAAACACAGATTGTCTAAGCCTAAGTTGTAATCTCTAATCTCTGCCTCAAAGCCTTGTACTTACTGACTCAGTAAATCGACTCACACATCTGTAATTGCAGTTTTACAGCCTAATGGCAAAAACAGTAACAGACAATTTAACATTGATTTCATCAGTAAGAAAAATCCATATCAATGGGTTTAAATATGTGGTAATTATGTGTTAAGTAGTACTCTTCAACATACTATCAATTTTAATGTACTTGAAACAATGTGCAATGTGTTCTTTATTGACTTGAAACTGTTTTTCTATTGTAAACAGTTTGTTATAAAAGAAGATATTCAACCAATCTGTCTGTCTATTCACTTAAAGGCCTCTCATATGGTATGTTTTAGATCCACATAAAAGGGTAATTCTTTTTCCATTTTGATGTAAAAAAACATAAAACCGAAGCAATTTAGACTGAGGACATCTTTTTTCCAGATTATCCATTTCAATTTACAAATTATGAAAAATGCCATTAAGGCAGAAAGGCTGAGGAAATCTGTACACGGCTTATTGTGAACCCAGGCCACAGTGGTGTGAAGTACCTCTAATTACTACAGTGTATTGAAACACTGCTACAACTTTACAAGTCCTCATAGTGTGGCAACATTGTGGATAATTGCCTCCAATTGAGGCAGAAGGAACTGCAGCCTGATACGAATAGAAGGTGTTGCATAAATGGAGGTTTAAAGGGAAGAAAAGTGAATCATTTAAGTGTCTGCATCAGCTGCAGCTGAAGCTTAAATCACTGTAGAAGGATAATCATTGTTGCACCCTTCTACTGAATGCACCCTGTTCCTATCCTTCTGTCCTCCACTCACCCACCCACCCTTAACTTGTGTAAGATTTACATCTTGACACAGTTTAAAGTCCAAAATAGGGGTATCAATGGCCCCACAAAAAATGTGAAACAAGCATTGAAAATTTAGTTTTTTGGATTTGCAAAAAGATAAAAACATGATTTTGAAAGATATTGTTCAAATGTTGGTAAGTTAAATGATGCCAGTGATAAACAAATTAAGTGATTGGTCACCTAATTATCATGGAACTACCAGAAAACTCCCAGATTTTCTGTATCCAATCACTTTACTAACCAAAAGAACCAGAAACAAATCAATTAGCGACGGTGACAATCGAGTTTTTCACGATAAGGAAATCTGATGCAGGAATCTGTTGGGCAGGAGATTTCTGAAGTGAGTTTTGTTTGTTTCACTTCACATGTTGGACTTTGTTTATTTCTAGAATCAATGGAGTATAACTTTATAAAGGCCTTCATGATTCACACAGACAACCAAATAGTGACTGAGCTCAGTTGGCAGAGCATTAGAGTTATGATCAGGAGGTTGTGGGTTTAAACCCCACAGGGGGCTAGTTTTGATGAAATTTATTTTGTTCTTTGTAACTTTAGATCTGTTAGATAATCTGACAGAAATCCGTCTCGCGAAAAACTCAAATAGACTAACAGAAAACAGGCAGACGGATAGACGGAGGAAAACGACAGCAGATGACACAGACTTTCACGCCCTTTAACTGTTTCTCCGTTTCCATCTTTCTCCTTCAATTTGACAGAATAAAAAATGGAAAATGTTCCATCTTTGTTTTCTCTTTGCAAATTGTTGTGGAGTTTCACTCAAACTAAAAGCGCTGTAATTGTGTGTTTTTCCTGCTTCAAATTGTCAACAAACATTCTGACATAGAAAACATCACAAAAACACGCCGTCTTCTCTTCGTTTTTCCTCTTCAGTGAACAATTCACTTCTACGCACATATGTATTGTTGAATATTTTTGCATGAATTTTTTAGTTCTTTATTTGCGTTCAATTTATAGTTTTGCGTAGATTTTTTGTGTACTGTGTCGAGACAAAGTGTAAGTTTTGAATTGTATTGATGATATTCAGATACCGTCTCATTGCACGGTGAAAGTCTTTATTCGAGATTCTAGATTTCTTTCTATTTTTCTCATTAACATTTTACATTGAAAGAGGCAACTTTGAGATAGCCTTTTAATTTAAATGTTACTGCTTTTTCATACTTTTGCACTCACAATTTTTATACAACCATCAATCTTTATGACGTATTGCAAAGCTATTGCTTTGGAGGTAACTTCTAGTTCAACATACCGTGGCGTGAGTAGTGGTAAAATGAATTGTCTCTGAAGATCCATGAGCAAAATCCAGATCCAGCCAAGACATTCAGGGTTTTCAGAATAATGAAATCTGACAGATCTATCAGATATAAATTGCAATTTTTAAATATCATTACAATTTGAATTTTATAGGAAAGGGTTATTTAAGATTCCTTACCCTAGCTAGAAAGTGTATACTTCCTTAAAAATGAGCACCTAGATCAAACAATAGCAAGGAGTAGAAATCCATTTCTAGATCTCTCAGATCTGACAGAATTGCTTATCGTGTAAAACTAGATTCACAAACATTCCAAACTACAATTTCTCACTCAGTCTCAATATCTTACCAAATATCGGGCGTACAAAGAGCACATGTTTTTGTCGCACATCCGATTAGAAGTTATTCAACTTACTTTAAAAGCATCATGACATTGCAGAAATGTTGGACAACTTTGATGACAGAAATGTTACAGTCGTTGAATTATTTCATATGTATCAGGTTGATCAGGTTGATATTTATGTAAGAACATATAAATTTCAGTATTCTATCTTATCTAATTTGACAATTGTTTTCTTAAAATCAAAGTCATAACATGTTAAATTGATACTGCAATACTCAGATCTGATCTGCCATACTGAATATTGTGTAGCCAAAAATTAGGCATCAAAAATATTTAAAGTAAAGCACTGTGAAATTATCAAGATCAAAGTTTAACCACAAAATGATATGAATTGTTTGAATCGAGTAGTGATCAGGGAAACATCCAGGGTTCTCCACGGGAGGGTGGAGGACATGGTGTAACATTCTGTTATGCCACAATTTTCCAGTACACAAAAAATTGAGTACTCAAATGGAATACTTGTTGCTGGCTTGTTAGACTCAGGATATTGGTTACAATCGGGGTCCCTTAACATTGTGGGAAGATACCTTGGCAGTTTTGTGATAAATAGGTCTACTTTAAGCTGCAGTCATTGGTTGGAATTTGTTTCCAGAGAAAGCTACCTTTATGTCATTTACGAGCCAGCAATGCGAACGTTCAATGACGCAACGTATTTTTTTGTGTATTGTGGTTGCATTATACATCTTTTAGTATGCAGAATCCTGGGGTCATTTAGGAATGGGGCAAGTGTTTACATTTGCTCGCTTGGGGGTTGTGAAATATCGTTCAGGTAAGAACGTTACACCAGTAACATTGATCAGAATCATTGCTCCGTTCAATTAGAGAACATGGCATCCAGGCTGTCACTTCTGAACACATTTTCTCGCAAAGCAATAAATTCATATAGCCGCAGGCAGAATATAAGTGTGCGAGTAAGATGTTAAATTCTGTGCTAGGTCATAAGTCGTGTTTTGCTTGAATAGAGAGCGCTGGGTAAGATTTGTTGGTGGACAAATTGCTTTCAAGAAAACCGTTCGGTAGCTTTGGGTTCCAACTTAAGGTCTGCCATATTTAGACTCGAAATTCAAACTTTCTCAACGAAATGGTAATGTCAGCTCGTCTTTCTCTTGAGAGAATAGATCTAATCCTTTTTATTTAAAATTCATGATAACAAAATGTACGAAAACCTCCATGAGATCAATTATCTTTCAAGGTATGAGTTTATTAACTGGGCGATATTCGGAAACTCGGACTCCGTTTCCACGCTGAGTATCTAGATTTCCGGCTTCAAACACATTGCAACTAATGAGCATTTTCAGGAGCGTGTGCGTGGAACAATAATTCTTTTGCCCCAGAAAATTGTACAAATGAGCTGATTAAACCAGATTCAATCGCCTCACTTTCTGTTGATGTTATTTAAAGGTGTTTTCTACCCAAAACTAAGAATAAAACAGAAAGAGAAACTGTAAGATCTGTGACAATTTTTCCATCTGTAATACAAAACTAGACATAGTATTTCGTTATTTTGTGTGAATCCTTCCATGCGGTGAAGTCAGACCATTGACCGACAGGCGTGGATCTCCTCTCCCCATATCAACACGAACAATACTTTTTGTGATTTTATGCAGTTTTCTGGGAAATTTTACAAAAATCGGCGCCTTCACAGGTCGTATTCAGTATGGGATACTGACCCTAGTGCCTGCCGAAATCTTCTGACCTGATGACCACAAACATGAAATGATGTAATTCAGTTTTTCCATTTTTATTGTTCATGTATTGACTGAATAAAACATTTGAAACCACCAATGTGTTTCTTTAAATTTTAAAAAGCCTTAAAACAACAGCTTTATAACATATTTTACGTTTCAGGTCAGAAGAATTTGCCAGGAACTAGGTCAGCATCCCCATCTGAATACAACCTGTGGCTCTGTACGAATAATCCTGGATCCACCCCCCGCAGTCCTATTGTCGTTTAGTCATTCTGAGTCGAATCAGTGGCTCTGCTTTTTTGTCGATCTTAGCCAAAACGTGACATCATCGCATTGACACAGGAAACTGATAAGAACCTAAATATAGAGGACTAGTACTTCACAGCTCTTTGACATTGGAGAATCTTTTTTTCTCTCTGCAACTTTCTCAGATTTTTGGCATTTCTCTGTAAGAATCAAAGGTAATGTTATCAAGAGGCACTCGAAGTTTACGAGAGTGGGCAGAAGAAATCTTTTAGTATCACAATCCATTTAGGTCTGAAATTTCATCCCTTAACGAAACAGAAAACTTTCGGAATTATAAATGAAACTCTGCATGTCAAGACGTCTCAAATTCTATCAGGTCCGTTCATGGGAAGGATTCCAGGTCATTTACAGCAAAGCAACACATCATGCTGCCTGTTCACAGGAAGAATTCCAGGTCATTTACAATGAGCTAATTCACCATGTTGCCTGATCACAGGAAGGATTCCAGGTCATTTACAATGAGCTAATTCACCATGTTGCCTGATCACAGGAAGGATTCCAGGTCATTTACAATGAGC
>JBCAUG010094855.1:0-22026 GCA_038406175.1 Haplosyllis leylae | reverse complement strand
CCCCATGCACTAAGGACTTCTCAGGTATGTGAGGGGACAGATCCCATGGCAGGGAATGACTGGAACTGCCCAGATGCGTGCCATCTGGACACTCCCAGCCCAGTCCTATGTCAGCCATGATTCTGCCTCCTCACCCCAGTAATTATAATGTAAACTCACTTGCAATTTGTACAGTAAATGTTTCTACAGTGGAAGTGATGATTGTGACTGTAATGCCTAATTTATTGTAATTGCAGGGTTTTTGGGATTTTTCAAGAGAACTTTTAGTTTAGTGCTAGGATTGTCGACTATGCATGGGTATGTGCTGAATAACCAATAAAGTGTTCAAACATGAAGTCTGGTGCTTTTCCTACCACTCTGACCCCTCAGGTGGAGAGGGTGCATCCTACTATAGATTACCCAAAATGTGGCCCAGTGCATGAAAAGACACCCATGAACAACTGCTGTCACCCCCTGCAGATGGAGTCTACATGCTCCTGCCGCTAACCAAGTGAGGAGACAATAGAATCAAAGAAGACGCAAAGATCCAAACTAACAATAAAGTAAAGATTGGTGACAGTCAGTACCAAATTCCAATCGTATGATGTGGAATACACCTGTTAGGGATATTTTCCTACACATCCTGGAATTTGCCTGCAACTGAAAAGAATTTTCTCCTCAATGAAGAAAATGCAAAAGTTGACTCTTCCTTTTTTCAGAGAAAGCAAAATGTCAACGATGTGCTCTCATTTCTTCTACTTCCTGAGCTTATCGACAAAACTAGTTTATTATACCTTCTCAACGAATCCATTCGCGATCTTCGTCTAATTGAGAAAAATTGTCGAGTGGTGTAAAAATCCACATCGAGGAACAAACGATAGAATTAAAGGTTTCAATGAATAGAAATCGGAAATCAATTATGCAATATAACATGGTTATTTGTGAAATGTGACAAATAAAAGGTGTCTGAATTTTGATGACTTACTTTGAAATTGACTTACATTTCTTTTCAAAGTGATGACGGAAAAAATATTAATGATTCAAAGGAATGATAGGTCGGGGTTAATTTCTGCACACATCTATTGCCTTGATTTGCAGAAAGCCCAGGCACCAACCACCCTCATAGAAAGTTGTTTTTTTTAGGTGATATCCACCAATACAAGCAGAAAGGAGACTCCTATCTGAGATGTCATTTGCGAAACTTTAAACTGTTTGTTTTTCCAAATTGTTCATAAAAAACAAAGCATTTTTCATTATGGTACTTCAGAAAACCTTTCAACTACTTTGATCAGTTTTTTCTTCGTTTTAAAAGAGTCCTGGTGTAACATTTTGATATGCCACCATTTTCTACTACACCGTGTACTTGCATTTTTGACGGTTACACCCCATTGACGCCAAACCACCTAACTGACCCGTCGCTTAACATTCTATTTATTAAAATCCCAACAATCCATGAGACAATGAATACCATTTGCTAATGACAAAGAGGCAAACTACCAGAAAAGCTAGAGTGATGATTTTGGGCAACAACAATTCGGCGCAATATTTACAGGAATTGGTAAGCCATACTGAGCTGCACGACGGGGGAAATTGAAATCGTGCTGGTGAGAATGTTACACCGGAATTTCAGTAAATGAAATTTTCTTCTTGCGTTTAGCAGTTGACGTTTCCGCAAACTGTCTACAATAAAAACATGCAACTTTGTTTAAGTTGTGCCATTAGAAATGAAGTGGACCAAAAGAAGTCAGCAACTTTGACGTGTAGATCTATTTGGGAATACAAAATAGCATTTATGCCAATTCTGTGAGTCTGTGAAAAGCCTAGATTCTTTGCGTTTTTTGTAGAGGGCTATTATTGCTATTTTGAGAAAAATTTGTTGTAAAAAATGGAATAAATTTTGAAACGAATCTCTGCCCACTTCGCAAATTAACCGATGATATTGATTGTCTGTCATTGCGTGGTATTTTTGTGAATAGGCTGATGGGTATTTTCGGGGTCAATTGACGAAGTAGTAGCAGAATATTTTCTTATTTTAACAACTTCTCTTTTATCGGACTGCAAAATAGCTCCTATTATGCTATTTATAAAGCTTTTTCTTTGTTTCTCCCTCAGGCGGTCGATCGATATACACTGATCATAATTCGGAAATAGACAAAAAACCCAGAGCAATAACCAAAAAATCAGTCCAACAAAAAAGTCCTCCTGCGTGACCGTACCGCCTGCTGCGTAGCAAGTACTCACTTTTCTGTACTGTTCTGGGGGGGAGGGGTACCCCAGTCCCAGCCAGGGAAGGGTACACCAGTCCCAGCCGGGGGACATACCCCAGTCCCAGTCAGGCTCCCCCTAGGAAGGACCTGGGACCAGAGACCAGGGAAAGAACCTGGGACTGAGGTACCTCCAGGAAAGGACCTAGGAGCAGAGACCAAGGAAAGAACCTGGGACTGGGGTGTGGATGGACACAATCCTTCGGATGCGGGCGGTCAATGCCCTGGTATCTAACTGGCGAAGAGGAAAGTAATCAAACTGTAATTGCGGACGTCATGTTCAGCCTAAATATACATATGCAAGTTATATTGGGAAGATACTTGGAAAAAAACTATTTGCAGCTACTGATTATTTTTGTACTACTAAACAACTTATTGATGCAAGAAAGCTAGAAAAGAACCGAAAGTATTCCACTTATTAATTTCGTGTTGAATTTATCCTCATGATTAATTTGTTGGTCATGGAATAAATGGAAATAATGACACAGATGCAGATAGAAGTTATACAGATGCAA
Organism: Haplosyllis leylae; assembly: GCA_038406175.1. NCBI lineage: Eukaryota > Metazoa > Annelida > Polychaeta > Phyllodocida > Syllidae > Haplosyllis > Haplosyllis leylae. The sequence continues at coordinate 19,268 of JBCAUG010094855.1, read as the reverse complement.
TTCTCAGTACATGTTGCCTAGTTATCACAGATTACTTGCTATTTAACGTCAGTGTTTCTCCATTCGTCTTTTGTTTTCAATATTTGACTCATGAATCTCAGGATTTATCGAGTGATAAGGTGAAATCAAGGACACCCCCCAAGTTTTGAGGAACCAGAATTTAGTACTCTATTTTTTAAAGTCTTGGTCTCTTTAATTTTAAAGCATTAGTAGCAATGATCGCTAAATATAGCATGGCAATTAGCGAATGGCCGTTGCTGTTCCAGGCATTGTAGGCTTGTCTATGGATAAAATAGTATAATGAAAAGTTTCCTCGCAGATGATTGGATAGTTGAATTAGCGATCATTGCTAGTAATGATTTCAAACCCACCAGTAACAGGTCTTATTTCTTTTCAGGCAGGAAAACCCAAACTAGAAAATTTGATTTTTGCGTTTCAACTTGTTCACATTTCCACCAACGAATGAGTTCACTGCTATCAAGTTGAAAATAATTTCACCAATGGGCTTTTCAGAAATTATTGAAACAAGAAAGTTCTCCTGCGTGAACGCAAGAGGCATACCGCCCGCCGCATAGCAAGTGCCCACTCTGCTGTCCTATCTGGGAGGGGGCACCCCATCCCAGCCAGGGGGGGTTGGTACCCAGCCAGGGAGGGTGGGGTTGGTACCCCATCCCAGCCGGTGGTACCCTGGGCTGGGTACCCCCATACAAGTCAGCTGAGGTACCCCTTGTACAAGTCAGCTGGGTACCCCCATACAAGTCAGCTGGGGTATCCCCCATACAAGTCAGCTGGGTACCCCAGGGTACCACCCATACAAGTCAGCTGGGGTACCCTCCCCCCTGTCCTGACCTGTACCTGGCCGGGGTACCCCTCCCTGTGAACTGACAAACAAACTGAAACTATTACTTTCCCCCATCCTTCGGATGCGGGCGGTAATAATTGATAGAAAAGGGACATAACGTAAGGAACAAAATTTCAAACCAGAAAAGGACACATAAGGAATAATCACTGCTGATCAGAACATTTCAGCAACCTATATATCTGTCACATACACAATTTCTCGATTGGATTTTCATCCCTTTTAGAAAAACCATTGTTCTCATCACAGATATTACGCCGAAAAATATCTGGTCTCCGCACAAGGCAGAAACGTGAGGGACAAACATGTTGTTCTTGTAATTCTTCCAGTGGACGCCACAAGTCTACCCATGTGGAAGTCGCTCCATAACCCCCTCCCCCTGAACCTCCCGGGGTTCTATTGGACAACTTACGGAGACTCCACTGTATACCAGGAGGTCACCTCAATGACAACATTGGAGATAAACCATGACGTACCTCAGCCTGCGTGTGCAACTAGTTTCTCCCTGGTGAAATAAAAAAAAACTTAATTTAATTAAAATTAAAAAGCTTGCCCTTTCGGCTTCCTGGGAATTGTTTGTGTTTCTCAATATTTTTAATCATTTCTTGAACACATTCAATTTTTCGATCTGTACTTTTTCAGTTAAATAATTTGAAAATTATGTGTTTTTGGATGTGTTGGAATATTTTCCACATATACTGTTTTTTACATACAGATCATCGACACAATAAGGAGATGCGATTATTTTGAATAACATGAACAGAGAAATTGTCCAAAGGTTTGGCAGGTGTTGTCCCACCATAGTGAATGGGCAATTGGAAACGTCTCCCTGCATGCTCGCACGATTGGCATTCATATCCCTGCAGGTCGAAAACCTAAATAAGGAAAATCATGACTGAAATCGGAACATTCAACTCTTGTTTCCTTGATTCGAAGACCATTTCGAGCTTCAAGTAAAAACTGCCACAAATGTCCATAATTCCAACAAAAAAACTGTTCTATGATGCCTTTATAGTATTTGTTTTCAAATTTATCAATTTTTTAAAACGAGTTCGAAAGATTCTATACAATAACAAAAGAAAGAAAGTTAGGTGTGACAAATTTTTACCATCCGATTGTGCGGGTTCGTAATGCATACCATCGACTGAAATGTATTCTTGTGGTAAATTGGATTTAGATCTATAAAAGAAAGAAACTAGATCATTTGGTATGTCATTCCTTTCATGTCTCTAAATTTTGCCAAGTCGTGAGAATCCTTCATCCAAATCCCAGACCTGCTATTTATAGTGAAAGGAATTGAATGTCATTGGCTGGTCCAGAAACGGTGGAGTACTTTTTCATTTTCATGAGACATGTACGAGGAAAATACAGCATAATTGCTCCTCCACTACGCTCCCTTTGGAAATTCTTGATTCAGCACTGCGTCTTGCTCTCGGAGTTTGCGCAGACGCCAACTAACAAAATTATTCTCTTTTCTTTTAACGATGTCATTAAAATCACCTTTAACTAAGACACAGCTATTCCTTCGGATTAACTTGCCAAAACAAGCGAGGTATCGGTTGCTGGACATTTTACAAGCTCAAACAGTTTTAACGATAAACAGTCCAGCTTGGTCACTGCTATGAAGTTCTGACTCTTTGTAAAAGTACAAGTAGATATCATATTCCCGGAGAAAAATGACTTCCTCGTTTCGTGATACAGGTCGGGCACGATTAATTCGAAATGATTGAAATTAATGGAGTAACTGGTCACTTAAATGGGTCATTCGAAGGGTTGAAGATTTTAATTGGTCTGAATCTAACTAATACCTGACAGAAATGTGAAAATTTTCAATTACAGTTACTTTTAATTAAGGAAGGCTTGAAATGACTTTGATCTAGTGGAACTTTGAATTATCTGTGTTTGAATTAACCATGCATTTTAACCCTGAAAAGATAAGAAAGTTGCAAACATTTAACAAAACTTGCAATTAAGTAGAACTTCGGACAAACTGTGTTCGAATTAGCCGTGCCCAACCTGTACTGTACTGTCGTCTCTCATTCCGAGATGAGTCGACAAAACCAAATTATGTCTGACATTTTTCACAGCAGGTATACGTACATTATCAATCAATTTAGTTTTACGCAGTCTGAGTTTTTAGCATCAATATAAAGCATATATTGGTCACTTTATTGGTGACATATAATTGTTTCCATGGTAACTTGTATTTACAGGTGAAACAAATCATTTTGCCATTTTTTGTGGAAAGCTACAATCTTGAAGATCATGACAAAATGCATAAGTGGGTGTAGAAGAGCCCCACGCGCACGATAGCACCCCCGTCACCACCCTCGGAAGTAACGACCACCTTCTACGAAAAAAAGTACAGATTGATATCGAACATAATATTTTAGACAAGAAAGTCCTCCTGTGTGAACGCAAGAGGCATACCGCCCGCTCGTAGCAAGTGACCGCTGTGTTACCCTATCCATGGGGGTACCCAGGCTTAGTACACCCTTGGTCTGAGTCAACCCAGACCTAAAACTCGGTGATTGTTCCTTAAACAACATATCTGGATGTGACTTATCAGACAAATTCGGACTTGTGTTCAATACTGAAAACTAAATGAATTCGCTAAGGAACACAAACTTTATTTTAATGAGTCTATTTTTTATTTTCTGCTCGGCATTATTTCATCGGGTTCTTCGCTTGACTCCTAATTATATTTACACGAAGATGCACAAATTTAATTAAGTGAATAATGAGAAATGACAGTTCATCCGATTACAAACCTTACACACTACATTAGTGTGACTTCTGATTACAGTAAAACTCTCCTAAATAAAATTACAATTTGATGAGAATAATTTTATGATGTTTATTTGTGTTGAGCAAATGCCGTTCACTTTGGCAAGTAAGCTGATTTGGATGGCACAACTAGAATCTGATGACGGGGAAGTAATTAAAAAAGAATGAAATTGAACTAAATCTAACAATTTCTGGATATTGTCAGTTAAGAATGGGATGAATTTTACAAAATAAATATGTGATGAACTGTGAACGCAAATGCAAAAGAAGATTTAAAATGCTCCGCTAAATAGCACTGATTCTATTTTTGGTAAAGAAAAAGGCCACGCTAGTTCAAATTCTGGAACTCCTCCTTCAGGTCATGAGACAAATGCACGGAGACATTCTAAACACTCCATTGTAATTGCTTTCCAGATCCACCTGATAAACCAATTTCTCATCCTTGATAAAAGCACTTCTAGCGGACTTTTAAGATGTCTTTTCTTAGAGTGCTTTAGTCTTTTTTCATTACAGAAACTTGTTTGTTTTGTTCTCTTCCAGCAGCTTCTAAAATGAAGATATAATTATCAGGCCACAAACGACAGTAATGCATTCCTGTAATAAAGTATGCAAATCTAAGGTCGAGTCTTCCAATCGCTTCGATTGAAGGGTTTTTTGAAAAATAGGGGGATGTCTGGGCATAGCTGCTTGGGTCCTGGATCTGATTGAGATAATCTGATTAGACACAAGCCCGAAGTGAGTTTTCTTTGTTCTACTTCATTTATATATTCAATTATTTATTTCATTTTGAGTATTATTTTCTTTCTTTTTTTGAGGGGAGATTACTCGGCAAATTGGATCAAAATAAGAATTCTAATGAAAAGGAGCAGATTTACTTTTAGTGTTACGTGCTGAATCATCCCTATTTCTTGACTATATACTTTTTGACCTCGTTAGATTCAACTTTTTCATCAATCACAAAAGACTTTAGCGAAACCCTATTCATCATAGAGGGATCTTATATCTTCATAATTTCCCAGCCCATCACCTTTGTTTCCAAAAGTAATTAACTGTGAAACTATCAAGTACATAAGGTGCCTTGTCAATGAAAGTGACACATTTCAATATATTGACAGATTGCACTAAACCTACAATATATCAAGAAATAATTTAATTAAAATGTATGTTTGACACATCATTGCAGGGTAAAAGATATAATTCTCAGATTTTTGGTAAAAATTTCTATGAAACAGGTTGCTCTGCATGAACCTCAAAACCAAACTTTTCGTGATTTTTATCATTTTCAAACTGCCACCATTCCAAAAGTAATAAGTCCACAAGGTAATCCTTCAGTTAATATTAAGAAACATATCCAGACAGCAGATAGGTGCAATTTTAGACAGATATTCCCTTTAACATTACTGAGGCTTTAAATGTGGTATATAATCTGATGTTAGATCGTCACTGCATGAGCTTTGGACTTCAAATGCGGCCTTTCCTACCAAACATACAACAAAGCTATTCATCAATATATGCCTTATAATATATATATAATCTTTTCTACTTTTAAACTTGTCAAAAATAAATGAAATCCCTCAAAAGGCATTCCTTGCGAATATTAATCAAGAATGTTCACCAACAATAGTCTAATCTAATTGCTATTTGGCCAACAATACTCATGTTTTAGGCTAAACCATAGACTTAAATTGTCACTCTGGTACAATGTGTAATGATGTTAGTAGGGCATTCTGCAGCAGAGTAGTTAGCAGCTGGTGGTGTGATGTTTACTCCCCTCTGAAAAAAAACTAGACCTCTTACTCTCTGTTGTGTTCTATTTACAAAAGTGAAGCCACATGTACCTCTCTCCACCATTGCACAAAGAGGCAAAAAGCCATTTGCCTCTTTGCTCACTGTACACTTTCCTTGTACTTTTTTGGTGAAAATTTACACACAAATATTGTAAATTTCATTCAGGTAGACTACAATACATTCAAGAAAAACTATTACATTGGTAAAGTTTCATTTCAGGCATTTTTAGGAAATTTGAAATGTTTGAAAAATTGTGATATGTAATGCTAAGTGGCAGCCATTGTATGAAGAGGCAAAGTTTGGCTTCACTTCTGGCTGCTGTGTAAGAGGTCTCCTTGTGAGCAGCAGCTGGTATGTACGTCTATGGTTGGATCCATTCTGAAGAGTTCAAAATGTAACTGCAGTGTGTTATTTTTGAAGAATGAGACTGCTCTGCTTACTATATACCACCAAAAAAAACCTTTTTTTTTCAAATAGTTTAGTCATGACTGATCATATGTGCGTATTTCGGTGTTTCACCTGCACAGAAATAGAGTGATTTTTGTTACAGGTTGTTTTCCAAATGAGGCTGTTTCTTGTACAATTACATATTAGTCTCCATCCATGCCTACAAACATCAGACAATCAATTAACCCTGCTGCCAAAAATTCAAATATACAAAGGTTTATTTCTTCGGCCGGGAATAACAGAAGCAGTTTCCGTGAAGATATATGTCCTATGCTACACTGCATTATAATAAACCTCTATCCGATGTTACGAATAAATATGTGGAATCCCTCGGAGTTACGATGTTATCTATTGTTCATCTCCCCTTACTACTATTGTTGAGCCATTCAATTTGGAATATTTGGGTTCCCACAGTGCCTGCAAAAATGCAAAGTCTCACCAAACCTCACCAAACATAAAAAGCTGTTCTTTTTCATATCCATAGTGGTGGATGTTGAAGTGAAATGATCGTGGTTTTTAGGGATTAGATTGGTGGATGTGGCGGGGTTTTCCAAATTTTGTGCATCAGTCCAAATCTACTTAAATCCTAACGTCCCATATTTGGGAGGGGGGGGTGTGTTTTCCAACTTTTGTTCATGAGTCCAAATCCATCTAAATCCCAAACTTCTATATTTTCCAGGGGAGGGGGTAGGGTTGTGAGTTGGCCTTGGTAGGAACAGAAATCTAAATTTTTCAATGGGTGACGGTAAAAATATTTTATTTGTATTTTACAAGGCATTTTGTTTTTGACTTAAATCTCATTAAATTTATATTGCAGTTACTTACCGGGTATCTTCAAATGAGGATATTGTTATTATCCAAAAACCGTATAATACTTTTACCATGCTTTTCAGAATAACATTGTAAAATGGCAAGTGGTCCGTATACACACTTGAATGTTGCCTGTTTCAAAGGCCCGATGTAAATTGTCTGGCGTTCCTACGCAGAGCTTAATCATTTGTTCGTTCATTTTTTTTAATTGTTTTAATGTTTTCTTCCTTTCTGTTTTTGTCTGTCTATGATACAGCATTTTGGCATAAGGATACAATCAACCTAATGAGATTTTTTTCCACAAAGTAATAGATCTATGTCTTGTTTCTGTGTCCGTAAAAATACGAATCAAAGTGCTGTCATCGAGTGCGGTTTTCTCACAACTTGCCATGAAATGTTCCGTTCAAAATTTTGATATGAGAGTAAGCATTTTAAGAATATGTCACTGGTTGTACACACACTAAATACATGTAACGTTGTCAAAACTGTTCCGTGGAATTTAATTTAAATCAATATATATATCTTCTTGCATTTCCTGTTTTGGGATGCCAATCAAACTACGGTGGAAATGTCAAGATCAGAAGTACACATGGTAATGGTATATTTTCTTTTGCGACAACTTATGATTTTCATTCAACTTGACAGCTACGTCTTGGCAATTGTCAAGAGCGGTTTCCAGACATAAGTTCTCGCAAAAGAAAATATACCGTGTTACTCAGCACTTCCACTAAATGAGAACAAAAATATTATTTCTAAAATGATTTACTCTCAGTGTGGAAACCAAGGTTTTTGTTTTTCCAATGATCTTGGAAAATAATTACTGGTGATTACAGAAACAGCACGAGTTTTTGCACCAAGAGTTCCAAACATCGACAGAAAAGACACAAATTACCATCAGAAGCCATTTCATTAAGTTATTTGTTGCTAAGCTACATTAAGTGTAATTGTTAATTAAATTACCCCATCTCATCGCGTGGTCTGTCATTGCTATTCAATTAATATTTCTGCACAGGAACTTGACGTAGATCTTGGTAATGAAAAAATAACTTTTACGCAATCAGTTTTGTTAAAATCAGAAATACACTGGGAATGACATTTGGGGAATAGCTTTATTACTGGAATGTGCAACTGGTTAAATACAGTAAAAGCTTGAATAACACTGGCCAGAGGGTGGTGCAGTCACTCCAGCCTTTACTGTAATGAGAACATATATATGTACAGATTTAACATTCTGGGAAAATTGTAGCCATTTTATCTAATGGTTACATAAGAGTTACATAACATACTTGTGTTTGTAAAGTTGTCCTCCCCCTCTCATGTCTGGGACAATCCAGCCTCCCCAGATTTGCAGAGTTGGCCCATAAAGCCCAAGGAAGGGAGGGAGAGTGACCAGATTGGTGCTATTCTCAAAGTGAGGCTACACCAGGAAGAAACTGAAGTGGCTGATCTGGATGACCCTCCCTCAACCAGTGTCTGCATGATTCTATGGCAAAGAGCCTTGCCGCGCAAGGGGAATTGTCGGTGTCCAAATATTTCTGTTCAGCCAACCTAGCACGCACGAGTGGTGAAAATCTTAGCGAACATGTCGATTATTTTTCCCGATTACAGCACAATAGATATTTATTGGAAAATTTAAAATGTCTCAAAAACTAACACTGACCACAGCATTTCTGGGTACAGTATTTCTGCTTTTGAACGCCAATTATCAAAAAATTTGGAAGCATGAACAAGCCTAGACGGTGGCATAGTTCGCTCTCGGCAGCTTTGTTGAGCTACGTAACAATGAAGGATTCTTATTCTTTTGCATACTGCCACTTTGGGCCCAAGTTGTACAAATTGAATAACTCCAAGAGAAAAGAAACAACTCAGACACACGATTACATCATACTATTGAGGGACCAAATATTGTCTCGCTGCCAATAAATAACCGCTCAAATGCTTCACATTATACGCAAGAACAGATATATTCATAAACCAGCATTTCATGGTAGATCAAACAATGTTAATGACCCAATTTGAGAAGTAAACTTGAGCCTGAAGGAGATAAAGAAATGGTCTGAAATTTATGTGAACTGTAAGGACAATTCTAATCCCAGGAGAAATAGCCCTCGGGAAGAAAATGATTTCGACATAAAGTTCTGTAAATTTCTTTCAAATTATAGTTGATTTTAAATGGCCAAATGCCAAGAGTTTTGATCACTGTAAATCAAAATTTTGGAGAAGTTGTGAAAAATTGATTGGAGTACAATCCAATTAGACTGACAGCGCTTATGCAGTTTATATACTAAAATGTTACTTTCCAAACAATTTTCCTCACCAAAAAAATTTAACTTGGTACCATTTCCACACTTCGATTCCATTCACAATAGTTTATATAAATTTCAGACAAAGTTACTGAAAGTGTAAAAGTGTGAAATATACGATATTGATCGAGATTCCACCTGTATATCACAAACTATTAGTTTTATATTAAATGAATCTTCATGATATGTATAAAACTGACCAACATTTTTTCTGAGCATGCGACTCTGGAGATCAGGTTAAAGCATGAAGAAATACGCGCCATTTTTCTGTTTCACTGTCAGAGTACATGAAACACGTCCAAGATCTAGTTGGTAGAATCCAGTTGATTTTTTTGCTTGTCACACTTTTGCATCCCATTTAAAATGGACATGAAATGTTAATAAATCTCGGAAAATTCAAAAGAGGCAATATTTTCACACAAATACTTCCCTCTGTTTATTCTAACATTTTTCCCTTGTCGATTATTTATTGCCGACTGGAAAATGGAAATGCGAACAATCACTGTTCTTGTAAATTGTTGTCACTCTTTGCAGAGATAACGAAGTCTGAAAATTCCAATGGTGACGAAGGAAATGAGGTGAGAGGTTGTCTACCTTTTAAGTGCTTTGAACTTAGGATATGTTATGTTTATACACAAAAAGGACTTCTATTAAAGTGTACAATGCCAAGATCAGCTTCCCAGACCAGCCTGGGAGGAATACAGCTCCCACACAGAAGCATTCACTCTCTTGCTCGTTCACTTATATTGGCTGGCATAACATATGATGGCTTTTTCTGTCTGATATAAGACAGAATTAATTATATGGTAAAAGCTTTCCTGGGAATCATATCAAAGGAATCTTCCATCAAGGCTCGGAAAATGAGAGAATTCTAATGTTTAGACACTGCTTCTTAGATTACAGAACAATTTCATATGTTTAGCTATACCCTTTAGGGAGCTGCGGCTGCACTTGGTGAGTGTCCTTCAACAGTACAAAGCAAACTGAAGGCCGTTTGTCTTATGCTAATGAATTTGTAGTTTATTTTAGCAACAAACATTAGATTTGGCCTTCCATAGATAGAAGTTTTCCCATCAACGCAATATTAGGCTCAATGAAATGAAAAAAATCTTTTTCGTTTCAGAAGTTATTGTGGGAGTGTTACCAGCACATATCTCCACATTTAGGAACTTTGTCAGGGTCATTGTTAGACTGTTTAAACAGCCTGGCTGAATTTGAAAAGTATATATGCAAGAAAAATCATTTCCTTTTGCAGAATACCGCGTTTTTTACTGCTTCAGGGTATCCATGGATATAACGTTTCCTGTCAGAAACAATGTGATTGATTTCCACAGTGCTTTGATACAGAGAAACTGGAGAATGAATGACACTTCTTACAGTAAATAATCCACTTGTTCAACCTCTATTTCACACGCAAACTTCGCTTTATCTTCTGTAGATTGGTCTTATTTTGGGATAGATTCTGTGGAACCTTTAAACGTAGGAATCGAAAGTTATTTCTAAAAGTATTCAGAATTCTTACTGGATTTTTACAGTCGTTTCATTTTTTGGATACATACACCAGTTTTCACTCAGATTCTATTAAATTTCTTGAGAGTACTCGGTACATTTTGGGAACATAAATGTTCATGCAACAGGTAAATTTCAATAGAGCCATGGGTATGGCTGAAAGTTAGAGTCTCGTTTTCTGTAAATGAAAAGTACATAATGCGTCAAAGAATTTCGTCAATTTGACAGCAAATTGCTGTTAAGCCCGATCGGTGTTTTCCGACACTGGGCTTCTAGAATTGGAAATTCAGTTTGTAGGTATTGGGAAATTTGCAGAATGCGAAAAAAGACCCTTCTGAATTGCATCTAATAGATGGCAGTGTTAGACAGCCTTGGGTAGGAGGAAGGTATTTTTTGCAATTGAGGAGGAGGGTCTTTTTTGTACTTCAGCCATACATAACATAGGAGGGTATTTTTTGCACATTAGGGAGCAGGGTACTTTTTTGCATATTGGAGAGGAGTGTACTTTTTGCATATCAGGGAGAAGGGTCTTTGTGGCATGTTTGGAGGGAAGGGTAATTCTTTTGGATGTCAGAGTGAAGGTTCAACTGATCCGGGATTGGTTGTTTACTATATGGACTCAATTGAGTTTTTCACGATAGGCGTTTCTGTCAGATAATCTGAAAGATCTTTGCACAGGGAAGAGCAAAAAAAAATTCGTCAAAAATTGCCCCCAGTGGGGTTTGAAACCAGGACCTTTGGATCCTGAGACCAATGCTCTACCCCTGAGCTAAGTCACTATTTGGTTGTCTGTGTGAATCATTAAGGCCTTTATAAAGTCATGCTCTATTGATTCTAGAAAGGAACAAAGTCCAACATGTGAAGTGGTGCATGAAACAAAGCTCACTTCAGAAATCTCCTGAACAACAGATTCCTCCCTAGCTCAGGGGAAGAGCATTGGTGTCAGGATCCGGACGTCCTGGTTTCAAACCCCCCATGGGTGGGAATTTTTGACGAATTTTTTTTTTGCTCTTCCCTGCGCAAAGATCTGTCAGATAATTTGAAAGAAACTGTGACAGAAACGCCTATCGTAAAAAACTCAATTATCCATGTGCAGTGAAGTTGAGTGCAATAGATTTACAAAGATTCCACATTAAAAAGAACAAAGGTGTATCAAGATAGTTCTCCGGGACCATGACGTCAAAGCCATGTGTTCCCTTAGAAAATGTAAACAATGAAACCTCATTGAATTCTTGCTGTATTGTCAGTCTGTTTACCCCAATTGAACTGTGATCAATAGCATGGTCAGTTGGCCAATTGCAAAACATTTTCATAGCCAAGTGGACCATGGAAACTGTCGGGAAATTTACTAATACTTTAATTTTGATAAAATTGTAAATTATAAATACAAGGAGAGTAATCTCATTAAATATTTTCATCTGTAAAATATTCATTTTCACCTTTGAGACAGTTTACAAAGTTTCAAAAGTTTCCAAAATTGAAGAAAAATGCAGATTACTATTGATTTCAATACAAGATTGGTTCATCTTTGGGGTGAGATTAGGAAAAACACAAAATTGCCAAATCTGCCAGAATTAGGCAAATGACCAAACACTTAACTAATAAATAATCAAATAATCAGCTACGTATGAAACAGGTCATATTTCATTGTAGATCTGATATGGAGACTTAAATATCATTAATATTTTGTAGAACTGCAATGGATGACTGCTATAGATCTTTTGAACCTGATACAAAACTATTATATTGCATTACCTGGAGGTCATAAACACCTAGCAATTAACTGTCAAGGTACAATTCCACCTGAAGTATCACACATCCACATTATCTCCAGCTTGAAGTCAGGAAGATGGTCCAAACCTGTTAGTACCTCATTCCTATCACCCTGTAGACAATTAGAGTTCTGTGTGAAGGCAGTCATCCATTCTGGAAGGCATGTTGAGACAGAATACCTTATGATTGGAAATATATCACCTTATTATCAGAAGAGTATCAGAAATGAGAATAAATACTATTCCTGGTTTGCTGCAAATGCTCTTTGTAAAGAATGGAATGCAGAATTGCCTCATTTTATGAGCATGGATGAATTATATTTGTTTACAGAAGTATTGGGAGAAATTAGGGATTTGCCTCTGTTAGAAGCTATTTTCATTGGCCTAAAATATAATCAACTAAAGGTAATTTTTTCAATGATAGAAATGTATTATATATTATACTTTCTAAATTTGTTAAATTTAACAAATTTTTGTTCTACTATTGTTTCAAATTTGCACAACAGAACTATTGTATTGTAATAGTTGTGTCCATTTTGAAGAAAACACAATTAATGATTTATACCTGTGTACCACAAAAAATACCAGTATTTCAAATGCTCTACACAAACTTAATAAATTTAATAGAGCAAAAATGGTAAATCCCAGATGTTTTCCCCATTGGCTTTGATCCTCTAAATGTTTCAACACCGAACTAATGCAACATTTTCCTACCTCAAACAAAATCTTTCTACAACTGTCAATTTATTTTCAAATAAAAACACAAAATTTGAAAACATTACCAATCTATCATTATAAATTTCTCATTTAATTCATAATGAAATATTCCCCCTCAATCACATTTATCATCACAAGTATTTTGAACACTGAAATAACTCAGAATTTTGTGCAGAAGTTCCAAAAATTTTAATGAAGCAAAGTGCTGCATCTCTATCCGCGAATGAAGGACGACGGGAAGGTAATATTTTCAATTTGTTTGTCTGTTCAACAAAGGGGTGGGGGATACCCTGTCCTGGTTCAGTCCCACCCCTACTCTCAGGAATAGGGTTAGGCCAGGATACCCATCAACACCACTACCCTCCACCACTCCCAGGGCTAAAACACCACCCTCCACCACTCCCAGGGCTATGGTTAGGACAGGATACCCATCAACACCACCACCCTCCACCACTCCCAGGGCTAGGGCTAGGATAAGATACCCATCAACACCACCATCCTCCACCAGGACCAGGACAGGTGCCTCCCACCGCCACCCTGCCCCTGGGTAGGACACGTCATGGACAGGATACAGTGCGGGCGGCCAGTTTTCAGGCAAGAGGACTTTCTAGTTTAAAGTGAAATACGTCTAATGGTCTATTCTGACCAAAGCGGGGGCAAAAGCGAAAAAGATTTTAAAAAACAAGAATAAGTGAAAGACATCAAAGGACATTTTTGCTTTCCTGTCTGCTTTTACTTAGTCTGAACTCCTGTAAGGAGTACCCTTTAACAACCATTAACTTTATCTTGTTGGCTGATGGACAGCCATTAGCAGACATTACAACAGTAGCTGGTTATCTTGTTCAGGACAAAAACTTGCAACAAAAAGCCAACTGCTCCTCAATTGGATGAAACTACCTTTTAATTTTTGATAAATCTTAGATTACAGTCATTAACAGAAATCACCATAATACATAGAATATATATATGAATTGGAATAATGAGTCATTGAAGTAATGTTTTGTACATTTTGATGTTTCATTTATTTGTTTCTTGTGTAATGTTACAGAAAAAGTATGACTGGACAACAACAGGAGGTCCTGTTACATTTCAACCATACAAACAACTTTATTTTCATAGAGAGATAATAGAATATAGATGTTCAAGAATACTGAGCAAGCAAGAAAAAACAGGAAATGTATATCCAGATTTAACTACTGTTAAAACTTTGGCACAAGACATAGTTATAACACCCACACTACAAGTATTTCAAAATCACACCTGTGTGTTGATGCCCTTCAGCAATTTGAGGGAACCACATTGGGTTACAGTGACCTGTGATGAAAAGTTACTGAATTTTGTATTATGTCAAATAAAAAACAAAATTCAAAATGGACACAACAATGGAAAAGATAATTCTGCAGGATTAAATTTTTGTAAAATAGGTGCAATACTATCACATGAACAATGCTTTGTTTTTATGTGGGCAGACATCCAGAACTCTGCAGAACATTTTTGCCATCATTTAAAAGCAAACAGTGTTTCTATGAATAAACACACATATCTGAATCATATTTTTACTGCAGTGTCTGCTGAAATATTTCCCAACTTGATTTTCCAAAATGATCACTATCTACAAATTATTAAAATTAATAAGGTGTTTAATAAATTAAGATATAGCAATATTTCAATCGAAAATTTTACAGTGAATGGATACTACATCTGTAATTTTAGCAGAAAGAAAATTGATATTGGGAGCAACATATTTCAGTGCACAAAAGGAGGATATATACTATATAAATATATATGTGATGGTATACAAGATTGTCCAAATGATAGCAGTGATGAAAAATTTTGTTATTGTGATGAAGACATTTTTGACACAAACAAGTATATTTGTATGAAAGTAAAAAGAAGTAAAAATATAACAGTTTGCACTCCCAACTACTACATGGGAGTAAAGGGCAAATGTAGGAAATATGACTTCAGCATATTAGCTAAAGAAAATGAATTACAAGCTTTATCAGAAATGGAAAGGGAAGATAATAGAAATGATCTGTGCAATGATGCTAAAGTACTAGATGTCTCCACATTGAATGGTCTTGTACCTGATTGTGGACCTACAGCTGAGGATGCACCAGTCTCATCCACATCATTGTAAGTCATGGGAAATTCCTTGCATGAGTAGCCATTTCAAATGTTTACCTTTACAGATATTTGTCTGTACAAAATAAATTCAAAGGGTAATATGCTACCATGCCAAAATGGTGGACACCTGCAAAACTGCACAAAATTTGAATGCAATGCCATGTTTAAATGTACAGATTTCTATTGTATAATGTGGAGCTATGTGTGTGATGGAAAGTGGATTGTCCTTTTGGAGAAGATGAAGTGAGTAATGGGGTGTGTACAGGGACAAGTCAGTGTCAGGAAATGTACAAATGTCGGAATCAGTACCACAAGTGTATTAGCATAGCCAATGTGTGTGACACCAACAACATAGATTGCCTTCATCATGATGACGAAATGTTTTGTGAATTGAAATCACTTAAATGTCCTGTTTTATGTAGTTGTTTAATATTTTCAATAACTTGTACTAAGTTGCCATACAATACATCACAAATCAATCTCAATGGTCTATATGTATCAGTATCTATTTTTGAGTCAAGTATTATTTCTCTTAATATATTTGAACATATTCTAGAACATACTAAATTCATTCAATTACCTAGTAACAATATAACATTAATATGTCCAGTAAGACTCAAGTATCTTTTAGTCTTGGACATAAGGAACAACTACATTGAAGAAATTAAACAAAATTGCTTCCGTCTATTAAAAGATTTAAAAATGATCAATTTACAAAATAATCACATTATATTCCTCCAGAATTATGCATTTAATGATTTGCAACATCTGAGACTTATCAATCTTTCAAACAATCCAATTACTTATCTTCCTTCAAAATGTTTCTCCAATCTGCAGGATTTGAAAGTGCTAGATCTAGAAATTATTAAGTTTAGTCATATTATGGATACTTCCTTTTTTTCTACAACTGTTAAGTTTATAAAAAAATCTAGATTATAAAATTAGTTGTGTAAGTCCGCCTGATTCTTTTTGTACCTCTTACCCACCATGGTATGTATCATGTTCTGACATTTTACCTGGCATATCAATGAAAGTAATATATATTAATGTATCTATTTTAACAATTTCCTTAAATATTCTATCTATATTATTAAAAGTTTTGAATTTTCAAAATAAGGATAGAAATCAAAGTTTTAATATAACTGTTATAGGACTTAATTTTAGTGATCTACTATGTAGTATTTATCTTTCTGGTATTTGGGTAACAGACATTCTGTTGAAAGGAATTTATTTGATAAATGAAGATTTATGGAAATCACATCCCCTCTGTTTTACCACACTTTGTATAATGTTATGGTTCACAATGTCTAGTGAAATAATACTTTTGTATTTCTCAGCTACAAGACTATCTGCAGTAATGTATCCTATGGTAGCTAGAGCAAAATCTTGGAAACAGACATTTTATGAAGTTAGCATGATACATGTAGCCTCATTTTCCATCAGTATAACTGTTACTTTGGCATTCTGGTTAAGGGAAAAGCAACTAGCTACAAGCTTATGTTCACCATTTATTGACCCATCTGGTTTATCAAATTTAACAAAGGTTGTATCATGGATAGTAATAATATCACAGTCAGTATCTGCAGTATCAATTGCTGCAATGCATACTTTAATAGTAAATGAAGTAAATAAAGCTAGAAATTTATTTAAAAGATGGATACTGATCCAAATAAAATAATGATGTCCCAATTAATATTAACCAGTACCTCCAACATTTTGTGTTGGTTTCCCTCTCATGCTGTTTACATTTCAGCCATGTTTCTTGCAGTTTATCCAATTGATCTTGTCATTTGGACAACTGTTGTAGTGATGCCTATAAATTCTGTTATTAATCCTTGTATCTTCATAATAACACACCTGAAAGGAAACTTTTAAAAAGAGAAAAAAATTGTTATTTAGATATATACAGATGAAAAAATAAATGCCTAATAAAAAAGCCTATGGCAATCCCACCCTCCCTGTTTCACAGAATTTGGTGTGGTCATGTGGTTTACAATTTTAGTCAAATAATACTCATGTAGATTTCAGGTTTCAGATTAATGGCAGTAATTCAACCCATAAAAACCAGACAAACACCTTGGAAACTAGTATTTTATGAAATTAGTATGATGCACTAGTTTTCTGTGTCTATTAGTTTGGTTTGTACTTTGGTTGTCAGGTTCACTGAAAAGCATGTAGCTACAAGTTTATGCTTGACATTTGTTGATCCATCTGGATAACCTCTCCTAACAAAATTTATTTCCTGGGTAATAATTATATCACAATCAATATCCTCTGTTATAATTATCACTATGCATGTGAAAGTAATAAGAAAAGTACACAAAGTCAAAAGATCAATGTATGGTGTTTCAACTGATATTTTCTGGTGCCTCAAGCATATCATGATGGATTCCTTCAAATGTAGTTTAACTTTTAGCTTTGTTTCTTTCCTCTTATGCTATTGATTTTATAATGTGGACAAGTGTAACAATAATGCCCATAAATTCTGTTAGCAATTTACTTGTGTTTTTATTACAAATCTCAAGAAATCTTAAAGGAGACATAAATATGTTGAACATAAAATGTAATGGTCAAATTTGTTGGTAAATAACCTTGTTTACATCTGATAGAAAACAATTTTTTTTGTCACTGCACTTCAAATAAATTCATTTTTTCTTTTGTTTCATTGCACACACAGAAAATAATTTTGATGTCCAGATTGAAGTTCATAGTTTCCAGTTGGAATTTAAAATTTATTACTGTTCATTCTTACACTAGACCCCCTCCATATTTTGCTTTTGTTTGCATATATCTCCTTTGAAATAGATGGTAATGTCATCTTCAGTCTCTGGATATATGAAACTTTTATTTTCAGTGTCATCAAGGCTGTCTTTACAAAAACTGTAGAACCCTTTAGACTACATATACACATGATCTGAGTTCCAAACTCTAACTGGCAATGTGAGGTTATTAGAAAATATCACTGTTGACAATTTGGAATAAGTACCCCAATTTTGACCCTTCCCAAGGATGTGCCTAAAATAACTGAAATAAAGTAATATAAATATTATTAGAATGGATTGGGACTTGTTTGGGGTGATGGGAGATACTTACACATATTCACGCAAATCTGTATAATATGGTAAAATAAGGTAAAACATTATTAATTACCTTATTTGGTACAAAAGACGCAGTATTGAAACTTAGAATGGCAATATTAATGGGAATACATCACAAAAGTGTTATGTAAGACAAATTACCTTGAAAGAGAAACATATGGAATGTTGTTACATAGAGCTAAATACTGGTCCATGAAAGCACTTGACCCCTTTCTTCAATATTCTCAGGCACTATGTTTGAGAAATGTTTTTGTATGTGTTATTTTGTCAATACAAAGTATATTGAAGTCATTTTTCAGATGAGGTATTGACTCAAAATTAATGAGAGATGGTAAAATATTCCCTTTTATTAGAAATACTAAAGAACTATTAAATTTTATATGTTACATGGTTCATTGGAGTGCTAAAGTTTATTAAATATTTACAAAATTTTTCAGAATGACTGAGAAGACATATTTCACTTTGAAACTGTAAAAAAATAATGTGTCTGGGGATAACTTTATGTTACAATTTTTTTTCTATTAAAATACCTAGGAAAAATCAGAAGATAGTTATTTGTTTTATTTTTGATTTATGATTTGTTTTTCATACAAAAAGTTACAAATATTGTGAAAACTCTCCCATATTACTACCAAGACATTAAAGAACCATTTAAGAACCCTAAAAAAAACAATTAAAAAATAATATTGAATTTTTAGATCATTTGCACTTTAAGGTAATTAAATCAATTGAGCTCATTTTCCAGTCCTGGTATTAAATTTTGCTACAGTTCAACACAGGTAATTGATTTTTTTTACAAACACAGAATGTTGGCAATGCTGGCATTGCTACCAACTTCGTATTCCCATATATTTTCTTCCTTAGTTTTGCAAATTTCGTAAATATGAAATCAAGGGGATATGAGGATTACATTTCGAGGTTACTTTCTTCATTGGACAAGTTGAAATTTAAAAGCAGAGCTAAAATGAAGTTGGCATTCGAGTTTTTCCTAATGAGATTCTGTAGAATTCTACAGAATTTAAAATAAAAATTTGTAAAAAGTGGTATTTGA
>JBCAUG010094745.1:0-22029 GCA_038406175.1 Haplosyllis leylae | reverse complement strand
AACAGTTTTTACCGTTGAAATTTACATTGGGACAAACAAAAAAGCTATTTACGAGGGATATGAGAAGCAATTACAATGTGCTAAGTAGAGCTTTATATCCAATTGGCTGCAGTAGTAAGTTTGTAAAGCCAATTCCAACCACGACATGTTACTTTTCTGTCGTGTGTCCAGAACCATTATTGCCGCCAGACGAATTGTTAGTTCCAGTAGGCTGTTGATTCCAGAAATATTCCTACTTTGGTTTTTCCACAAAGTATCATTCATACATACTCTTCTTGATGATGAAAAATTCCCAACGTGAACTGACATGCAAATATATTTCAAAGAATCATTTTTGCTAGAGGGCATATAGTTCAGCATAAAATATATCACCATCCTCTTTTATCCACATTGTATTTATCAATGTCACTAGCTTTTAATGCCAAGAACCGTAAGTGAGCGAAATAAGCAATACCAGTTAAAAAGGGCACATTCACCGGCCTATTTTGGCATCCATTTTGGCATTAGCAGGTGTTTCAGACTTTACTCACAACAAAGGTTACAAAAAAGAACATCTCTGTATCAACATCCTTGGTATTTTGTCCACTTTTTCGGTCTCATGATTGTAATTGGTAATTTTCATTTGTGAAAAGTCTAGGCTGGTTTCATTATCATTCTTCCCAACGATTTGAGCACACGGAGTGGGAGGTCTTTATCGATATCATTATGTCTTTCCTGGGAAGTAAAACCTTCCTATTGTATCTCATTTGGTAGAAATGGATGTGGTAGCCCAGCCACTTGTATTATGTTACGAAGAATAGATATGCGGCCAAATCCCTTCATTAGTAACACTTCCTATTCACAGTCCTGTGGACAGGGAAAGTAAATTGTCTGACAAACCTCCCATAACCAGCCCCCATGAGATTTCCTCTAATCAAATTTGAGTGGATTCAATTCTGTTCCTCTTTACAAGTTGAGTGCGGCAAATTACTTAATTTCAACACGTACAGGTCCTGCTTATCTCGCACAACAATGTGAGCAATGTCCTGGTTCGCACTTTCGTTCTTTTGATGAATTTGGCAAAAATATCTGGGGTAATGAAAAGGTCTTGAATCTGTGAGCTGTTAAGCTTTTCCAAAACATTATCAATATGGGAAATAGAAAATGTGCCCACGAGTTTCTCTAATGATATTATCAAGTAATTACAGGTTTATCAAAACACAATTTGTTGTACAAAAAAGTAAACTGAAAGCAATTCGCCACCGCAAACAATCCGACACAGCAGACATTGGAGATTACTAAACGAGACGTACCAGACATAGCATCTGATTTTCTGCTCTCAGTCACTATCAATGAGCAAGTCAATCTTCTCGTAATCCGTCTGGGATTTAGTTAACGTGATAAAGTATTGATCACCTGGATTAACGGAATAAGCCACATGATTGTACTGGGAATCCGTGATCATAGCACTTTAAACTCAAATCCTTCTGCCGGGAATTGCACTTAAAAGTCATTATGTGATAAGATGAGCAGAGGACAGTCCCCACAGTGAGTTTATCTGGTTTTGGTGCGATACTGAACTGAATGTACCTTTTTTAAAAAGTGACGAGTCTTCGACTGCCGAATTAGCCTTTACGAAAAAAATAGCATTTCCACAAATATAACATTTTTGAAAGATAATGTAAATAGAGATGGTTTCACAATGTAAGAAAATACTTCGGAAAGCAATTTTTGTCTTTTAATTTAAATGTAGTGAACTTACCACATTGCCAGATGTGACTGGTACTTACCTGCAAATAGAAAAATATAACACTATGTAAAGTTTTCACTGAATTAGAAAGGCAATTGTTCGCTAAACTTACGAAAAAAACAAATCTTGAAAAGTTGGTGGTTCGTGTGAGGCATTAGATTAACAAAGTTTATCAACTCAATACAGAAAGTATCCATGGAAACGTCCTGCTGAGTTCTTCTAGAAACTTCTTCGAAATCTTCGAACTTTTAATTACATCACGAAGCAGGGAGAACCTCGGTTTCTGTTATCTTTTATTAGGCTGTCGGACTCAGGCTAAGTGGTTCAATTTTTCTTATAAGTTAAATTACGTGGGTAGAAAAGTGGAAGAATCCGGGTAAGAAGACTCTGACTAAGGTAAACTGAGGTAAATCATAACCTGTCTGAACCGTAAGTAGCTGAAACTTGACACACTTCACCCCATTATGCACCGCTAAGGTAACCAAAGTTACTTTTCCTCATCAAATTAGCCTAATTGAGTCTCTTTTTCCTTTCAATACCATTAATGCCCGACGAAAACGTACTGTGTCTTCCCTGTGTCATTAGTATTGACCCGCACCGGTTGTTACCAGAGGCTATGCAAATTATCCGCCTTGATGTGATGGACTTTCTATCTTCTTCCCCATTAGTTGCTTCATTATGAAATTATACTGCAGGACTCAATTTAGTAACTCTTTTCTTTGCGATCAAACAATTACTTTGTGTCTTTTAATGATCAGATCTGATTTGGTTTGTCTTGAATGTTATGAAATGGAATCTTGTAGCAGATCCACTTTTGTGTGATTGTAAATTTTCTCTGTCTTACAGAATTGGCTTCTGGAGAAGTCATAGTAATGTCTAAACAGATAACGCAGCAAAATTGTTTTGTCATATGGCAGATAAACTGACAAGAAACTTCAAATTCAAACTTGGATAGAAAAGATCACAATTATTGTCTCTTGTACAAGAATTTAATGTGTGCTGTACAAACATGTGACTTCTGTAATTGTCACTTCAAAGAGAAGCTTCCATGAATGATGCTGAAGTTGTATTCATTTTAAATGTTACAAATCAAAATGAACTATCGTTAAGAAAAATGAATTGAAGAAATCAAATAAATTCACTTTTGTTACAAAATAAATGACATGTCTGTCTCAAAGATTATGTAGAAATGCCAAAAGGTTTCCATGTAAAATACAAACATCCCTTGACATTTGTGTTTATCATGAGTCGGGGCGCAATCCTCTTTTCTGATTGGTTTTCAACCCCTACATATAACTGTATATCCGGGGGCTGACAAACACTTTTTGGGGTGGAGGACTGGCCTCATCTCAGGACAGGGTGCCAATTAGCCAGCTGACACTGTTGCTAGGCAACGTCATGGCTGCCGCCAATACAGCAACATTCACGCGGAAGACAAGCTCTTCACTCCAGTCTCTACAAAGGCAATTTTCGAGAAAACCACCAGATGGATCTGTCTGAAATTTTGATGAGGTATTTAACAGTAATATGTCTACCCACAGTAAAAATTTCAGACAGAATTATCCAGTAGTTTTTCTGTAATTTACATTGAAAAAATCACCTAGATCTAGACTCATGATAAACTGAATATCATGAGTTTCTTCAGGAATATACAGTTTATTTGCTTCAGGTTTCTGTATATTCCTTCAGAAACTCATGATATTTGCTGTTTAAATTGTATTCATGTTACACTTTTATATTAATAATAATAATAATCTTAGTTATTACTTCAGAAATTTTATGAATGTATTGAAAATATCAAAGGCAAAAAGCGGAAATTTTTACATCTTCTGTTAAAACTTTCTTGAAAGGGAGTGCATTATTTCAGATTTGTTTTAAACTTCTGTAAGGTGTGCGTGTGCGTACCTCGTTACGTAAGTAAAAGAGCAGCAGCTAGTGTTTGGGAAGTGTGTTTATTCTACTCTGGCCCTATTAGCAGTGCGCTCTATATATACGGGTATATGGCAGCCTTCTATTGGCTGGTGTATTACGGGTCCAGGGTATGGGCGGAGCCCTCCCTGTGGGTGCTTAGGCACGTGTCGTACCCTGCAATGAACCGCTGGAAAACACAGGAAAGACGGCGTGTAAACGATACCATAGGTCGGATTCAAAACAAGGTTCTGACTACATTGCCATTTTTTTTCTTGGATTTCTGATTTCCAAAGACAACATGTACAAATCTAAAATATGCAATCCATGGAGAATTACTATTTCTGTCCAAATGAAGATTTAAATATCAATTATGTTCAAGAGATATCTCAAACATCAAAGAAAACAAAATGCAGTGTAGGAAGAACTGGCAATATTTTAGGTAAACTTATTTATTGTGTTTTATGATCTTAATCTAAATCTTTAGTTGAAAAGAAATATTAATTCTCCACCAATTGCACATTTTAGATTTGTAAATGTTGTCTTTGGACACTAGAAAAAAATCCAAGAAAGAAAAGTGGCAATGTTGTCAGAACCTTGATTTGAATCCGACCTGTGAATATCCAATATTATTGCTTTTTCTGTGATATTATAATATTTGTTCTGGTGGTGAGTGTGCTCATGACCTAAGTCAACAAGTTGAGAATTACTGTGATAAAGGGGTCATTTTTTTAAGATTCCGCTTCAAGCACACATTGGTCAGACACCCTCATCGAGGGCAAAGGCTTTGACATGAGGCTGCAGATAAACCCCCATGTACTTACCTCATTCCTTTCACAAATAGGACCCGTCTCAGCAAATGAACATAAACATGGGACTCAATTTGATATTGGTGCCGGGAACTGGTGATATTGTTGCGGGCTTGTAATGTCATCATCAGTACTTTTTTGTCTCATCCTTTGTCCTGCTAGAAGTGCACAGGACAATACAGAACGTAAAAGATTTTACGTGTTAAGATTATTTTGCCGCGTACTGAAATGAAGTTAACAATAAGTTCAATCAGTTCAATCCTGGCGAAGCAGATAAACATTTTAACTTTGACCAAATACCAACTTTGCACACGAAGCGGTAGTGTCTAGCTTGAGTTTCAAACTTGAGTGCCTATCTCTCTTTGTAACATTTCTTACTATCATTGTTTACTGTGCAATGATCAAGACAAGTTAATGCAGAACCTTTTTTGTGGATACCCTGACACAGGATGCGGTCAGAAATATTTCATTATGACATGACAAAAAAACTTCCATGCAGAAACTGACTGGCAAATTTTACAAGGAAACTCACAAACGTGTCTTCCTCGGTCATAATAAATGTATGAATTTTGAGATAGCTCGACCAAAATAGTGCCGTACTCTTCCGCATTTACCCATTGCTGTAACTGAATGCTTAAAGAGTATGAGTATGCTTAATGAGTATTGAGGATAATCAAAGTTGTCTGCATTTTCTGAGAGTGATGGAGAGTCTTCCTGGCTAACTTAGGATTATGGAAGAATATGAAATTAAATCTACAACCAGATAATTCATACATATTGTTTTTCTGTTTATTTTAGAAAGGGAGTCGATCTATAAAGGGATCTGTGTATTTATGTTGATACTGAATTAATTTTACCGTAAAGAATGTTTCAGTAATTGTTGAATCTGATGACAAAGAAAGTACTTTGAACAGCACGATTGTAATGGCTTATTCACACTGCACGGAAATGGGACCCAGGCAGGTGCACGGAATGGGATCACTAGCAATGGGTACTACACACTGTACAGAAATGTTCACACTGGTCCAAGACAGGGAAAGAAACTAGAATCCATTGTTTCCTGTTGTGCTTTACCTGTCCGTGTCCCGGTCCCGTTCCCGTGCAGTGTGAATACGCCATAAGTAGTATCTGTATTTCAATTTTTGAATGAATCAGGATAGATTATAAGTCTACATTAAGCTACGATTAATATAGAATGATGCATGTACCTTGCATGACTAGTCAAAGAAAAGCAAGCAGATTTTACAAATTTAAGGCGAATATTCAATGTATGGCAGTGACATCTCGAGTTTTTAGTTCAATTTGAAACATCAGCCATTCATTCATTTATCCTTTGGATAAACCATTCTCAGTGATCAGAAATGGACCACGCGTCGTCGGGAAATCTCCGTACTTGTTTCTGAAATACAAGATTTTTGGTAATCCAATTATTTTAAGAAAGTTGGGTGATGGTTGATGTGGGGAGGATTATCTTATGGTACGATAAATGTTTAGATCCTACACATCTTTGTAAATGGTGAGCCTGAATGAAATGTGGTGAATCCATTGGAATTGATCACAGGAAGACTATGGTGTTAGTACTTCCACTGAAAAACATTAACTCAAACTAATTAATGATGATTACAAATTACAAATGCGCTCCCTGTGGAACTTAAATTATTTTTGCAACGTCCAGTTAAATTAAGCGTCAAGTATTTTAAACTTTAATTCCACCTCCCCTGGATCACAATTCAAGATATATGTCCAGTCAGAGTACCATGGGAAAGAACGGATCATTATGGAAGCAATAGACCCAAGACACAATATACTGTCCAGGGTCTGTCAATAATGACACCTGCCTGACTCTGAGCCGTTTTCGTGATAGGTTCTGATATCAGGTGGACCCCAGGCCCTTTATCCATCGTATTGGAGCCAGAGAAGATGAGTGAAAAAGGGCAAATTGAACACAATAGGGGCGTTGATTTCCCAAGCAATCTGACCTGGGGCATGCGACAGACACCGGTCGGGCGTACAGCCATGCAACAGGTCCCCGCTGGTCTAGGTGTACTGTGCAGACATGGGGACGTGTGTGGACATCATGCATGAGACAAGGATGCAGCACAAGTCATATTTCCTTAAACATCTTTCCAAAACCTGGTTCAATGTGCAGCCAACCATTAAGGAACTGGGAACAGGAAAGCAACAAGTCAGCCTCCTAAACTTACTTTTTCTCATCACAGTATGTAAAATTTCACCCCTCTCTCTGTATCGTGCCATATGTTCACTTTTCGTTGAATTGTCTCGAATGTCAACCTTTTGTTCACTTGATGGACAATCCTCACGGGCGTAAAACTCTTAGAAAACAAGTACTGCAATTCAACTTAAATTTGTTCTCGAATGACCGGGGAATTATACACTTACTTTGTGCTAATCTACACCTGTGTAACAATATACAATGGAAAATTGTAGATAGGATAGGAAGCCAAAATTTGTTATGCCCTTTAAGTTTTGTAGGACCTGAAATGATACTCACTCCTTAACTGAAACATGGTTAAGCAATTCCATCGCTGTGCAACTAGCTACAGGATGAGATATTTGCTCTTTGTAAGGTGTTTTTTTCCCAGGTTTTGCATCCATATGTCCTTGCAAAGTGGAAGGGGTTTGCGGGGCTTTGACAAACTAGAAGAAAGTAGTGACACTAAAATCAAATGGTTTACCGTGTGGAAAAGGAAAATTCCAGCAACAAAATGTTACCTCTAGTGATGATTGAACAGGGAACCTCTGCCTTCCTACTCTGATGCCCTTCTTTCTGAGCAAACTTGACATTTGTCTGTAAGTCTGAGACTTTATAGTCATGCTCTATTGAATCTAATTAAATCATCTGAGTCCAAGAATTAATTGGTACATGAACAAGAACTCGGAAAGGAGGGTATCAGACTAGAATGGCAGAGGTTCCCTGTTCAATCATCACTAGAGGTAACCTTTTTTTGCCGAATTTTTGTTGTCAAATGGGAAAGCTTCTGATGCCAATAATACCAATTTTGCGTGTTTGTGAAAACCTCGATGGAGATAGTCTTGTTTGCTTCTCGTTTTAGAGTTGATCCCTTTCATTACCACTATAGCATTGAAAGCCATATCGCCTAATCCTTAAATAGAAATCTCTACAGGGCTGAAAAATGTTGCTGACCTTGCATTTAAGTCAAACGTTAACCCGTGGTCACTTTGTACCAAATTTATAAATATTTACGAATGAACATTACATTGCATTCGGCGACAAGTTCAATATGTTTTGTATCCGAATCTGTTTTCTTATTCTTGACTCTACTAAATTTTGATCCTAATGTACAACGGAGCAAATTTCCATTCAGATGAATTTTCATGTTCATGTACCTAATCATTTTGCGTTGTGTCCACGGAAAGGGGTCAGCCTTTTCAGCCCACTATTATTGGAAATGGACCTTGAGCTATGCACATAAGGAACAATTTAGGTTCCTTTGAGATAGTTACAGATCGGTAGAACTTTTCATTTCCAAATCATATCGGCAAGCAAACTATTTTTACTCTTTTGTGCAAGTTGATGGCAACTAGCAGTTAACGTCTCACCCAAGATTGCTACAACTGTCGGAGTTTAAAAATGATTGTGCGATGGTCCCAGATACGGGACGATAATGGTCATCGCCATGAAGAATAATAGAGTAAAAATGTTAAAAGTGTGATCAAACCGGGATCAAATTTGGGATGACCTAAAAATGTTCGCTGAAGTGCCACAGCCGCCCAAAACCACGTGTTCGTCATCAGATGTGGTATTTCTGATGTTCATTTCATGGAGGCATCGTCCACAGAATAGCGGAAGAGAATTTTATTTTTCATGGACAATAAATGACAGTTTTGGAATTAGTTGCCGGTAAAATTTAGTTTTACTTCATTTAAACATTTAAATTTGAAGCCGCCATAAAAGAAAATGTGGTCAAATGTTACAGACGTTATCGTGGTACATTTAACAAAGAATGAACAAGAAACCATTGAGCGCATACTAGATAACTTTCCCACCAATCTTCAGAGAGGTGGAGGATTGCTTAGTCGTGAAACAGGTGTAGCAAACATGAGTCATCCTTTTGCTTGCACAGTCCGATGGTTAAACACAGTTTTCCTGGATTTAATCAGAGCTATGAGGGGCAATCATCGGCCGACTCCTCTGTATTATTAGGGAAGTTCACCGAAAGGAAAGTCATTCAGGGGTGTCGAACGTTGTTGCCCACTTTCCTCATTTACCCCTGATGAGCGCGACCGCTTTTTCATTTAAATCAAAGAACGCCGAACAGCCTGACATGCAATCGGCTACTGTATCACGGAGCCTGGTTGCCCCCAAATACTGCTTATTAAAGTCATCTATTTGCGACTAGTTTTTGCTGTTATTTACCAACATAATCAAGGTTTTACATGAATATACTGTCTGATGATCACCGCTCTCCGGAGAAAGATGTCTCGGCTGTGAGCAAATACGTCTGCTTGAAAATTGCAAACTGGCTCCTTACCTTCCATGTTTCTCAATTTTTGTCAACAACGATTATAAGTGATTTGTTTCTATTTCTTTTCTAATGACAGGTCCCGTTCACACGCCACGCAGTTAACCTCTGACATTGTTCCATACAAGGTCTGGATGTTTGTCTTTAACATATGCTGCTTTTTAGAAACACTATCTCCAAAAGGCACCAGTGTTTTCCTTCAATCAGAACATAATCGTGTTACCTGATTCCCTTTTACCGCATATTACACAAGTGTTCAGTATCTACTGAACCTGATGTACCACTGGACAACATCGATATATGAAATAACTGATATTATTAAATTTGCGTTCTGATTTCATGAGTCAAATTCAATCAAAATCCAAAGTGCAAATATCAACTTTGAGATTTAACTTTGTCGAAAGTATCAAAACCTGAGGGAAGTCTTAACCAGCCTGCACCTGGTGGATAATAACAGATAAGTGGTGTTAATTGATTGTGTCTATTATGTTATGGGGGCCTGGCTGAACTTTTCCTCGACCTCTACTACCATGTTTTGGTATAAAATCACGGGCAATTTTACCTAGCGCTCCAATTTGAAACAAGCCTAGGGTTTAACATCTTGTAATCAACATATCAGCAAGCCCTAAAAGGTCGAAATGCATGGTGACAATCAAAAGGACGATATTGTACAATGTAGCACAGCACTCATGCAAAAAAGTCTCATCTACGCGGTAGGAAAACAAGGGACCTTTTCATACAAACAAGATTGGCTCTGATGGCACAAGTCTGAGCGTAAGCTTTAATTATATAATGATACAGTCACCTTCCACTACTTTGGTAGGCAGTTGGGAACAAAGACATAGTCATTTACCTCTGTTCCTAATAAGGAGTAATGCTAAACGCACTTTATAATAGAGTTATAATATCTGTAATGTTTAGAAAAGTGATAAAGATTGCTACCTCTGGCATCACAAACAAGTGTTATCCTTTATTGTGCAAGCATTCACTTGAGAAAAGAAAAGTCATTCATACGGTTAAATCTCGAAAGCAAACAGGTGAGCCGAGTGGAAATGAAACTGCGATGAGAAAAACGGCAATTAAAAGTCACCTTGGTATCAACAAGCTCTTGTAATAACAAACGAACAATCAAAATCTTCACTAATGAAAAGTCAATGTTTGACTAATTTTTCAACAATTTGTGGTTATGTGTTCGTGAAAATGATGAAAGGAAGTTAGTAAAGACTCGCCTTAATCACAAGCGATCGCAGAAGTTTTTTTTTTCCTTTTTGAATGTGTTTTAAAAATAAATGCTTCAAACAAGGGTTGTATGAGTGGTGCAGTCCATGACGCAAGTGTTCTGCTTGTATTTTTCTTCATTTCAAATGAAATGTGTGTGATAATCTTAGCTCTACAAGAATATCTATGAAAACATAAATTAATCTAAACTTTTGAAGAATCTGATGACGTACTTGATCAGTGTTTCATGAACCTATTTCTTCACAATTCAAATTTGGTTTTTGATAATTTGTAGAAAGGCAGAATCTGAAAACTTAAAAAATGGAATTTCAGACTTTTCCGTAGACAGCCTCTGGGGATTCAATTTCAAGAGTTAACTTAGTGGTACTATTAATATCAATTGTAGTTTTCATAAACAAATTATTAAGTACTGTAATCCCATCACATAAATATGTGTACCCAATAAAGTCTTAACTAATAGACTACTGCAATCTAAAATGCTATCAAACTGAATGTGTGACTCTTGAAACTTAAGTGGCTTTTCTTCTGCCCAGTGCCTTTTGTAAATTAGGTAAATTACAACAGATTGCAGACACGGGGTTGCCATGTCAAACACCTGTGGTTCATATGGAGTTTTAAGATAATCATTTAAAAGTAAACATATATGACAGTAGATGGTTGTTTGCTGTAATACATTGCCTTTGAGTGGTGCTACTACTGTTCATAACTCATCTTTAACTCCACTGGTGGCCATTTTACTCATTGTCACCTGACATTAAGTGACACACCTTGTAGTAATTACTGAATTATCTTTTGACGAAAGTGCGCTGGACAAGTACAAAACATTACCAATTACCCTTCTACTTCAATATGCAATGGCCATTGCCAACTCTAGGAGCCTGACTATTCCCAAGGGACAGAAATATTAATATATTCAGTCACGCTCTTTCACCACAAGTTTAATGGTTTTGGAAGAGAAAGGCGAAATGAACACCTGTAAAACCATTATGGTCTTAAATGATGTTTAATAACATGGTATATTGAAAAGTTCTTCAGTAATGGTTTTATGATCTTTCAATCATCATTTCCACTCATTGGACATTTTCATTTGCAGGATCATCCAATCATTCACTCTTCCCAACTCATTTTCATTAGTAATGTTGCAGGTTTGGGTCTTTCTTAAAAGGAATCATCATTTATGGCTCAGATCTTGGAAATAAGTCTGAATGATAAAGGGGTAATATGGTGAAGGTTTTCTATTAAAAGAGTGGAAACTTTTCCAAGCCTGCGGGGTTAATTTTCCCCTTTACTATGCTTTAAACTTTGAAGCTGAAGTCTTTCGTGTGTACACTACCTACCTTTCAGGCTTTGTCACAGACAAGATGAAAAGTTCTGTCAAGTGTGTCGGAGATTGGGGAGGAACCGACTTGGGGGATTCGAGGCACCTGTAGCCCCAGGGTATCTCTTCCCCAATGGCTCTCGCCCAAAGTCCCTTCACAAAACATTTCACTAAACAATCCTCCACCTTATCGTGTCTGAAAAAATAACAAGGCAACCAGCCAACTTTGTTCCCTTGGTCTGTATTTAAATGTGAGATTAAAGAACAATTATAAGGGGACCTCTCTTAGTTTTATTTGGAAGGTGACCAACTGCAGTGCACATTGTCCAGCGCTGTCAGGAAGGCCTGTTCTAAACACTTGTGGATCTAAGTTCAGATGTAGCCATCATGAGTTCAATCTCAAGTGTCCTCACGACTAAGGTACCACTTGCGGGGATTAACCCAAAGTTTTGGCTCGGAAACGAAAGTGTCACTATTTATATCTGTCAATACTTAACACCACCTGTTTATTCATGTCTTGGGAACTAATCTGATTTTTAAACATCACCTCCTGTAACTCAAAATTTATATTTGAAGGAAGCAAGTTCCACTTTTAAACAATAATTGTCTCAATATGTAAATTTTCCAATGACCCGAAAGGAGTCTTTTTAATCCACATTCAGTACACCCATGGAGTTACTGTTAAAGCTGAAAATGTATTGAATTTCAGCTAGATTTATTCCGTTACCTCCACTTTACATCAATGGTCTACCTGTCCACTGATGGTGGGTGACACACGACAATTACCCAGCGACATTATTCATCTCTATTGAGTGCAGAACCCATCAGTTGTCTCATAATGGTGTTCACTTGACCATACCTCCAATTACCTTTTCTGTAGCTTTACAAGCTTTAATGGTGACCTTGTTTCACAACTCTTTGAATGCTGAAAGGGATAAATTGTCCCTGTATCCAGTATCAGTCATCATTTTGCTGTTACAAATATCAGTCTCAAGAATGATCTGAATTGGATCCAAAACTATTCTAAATCATTCTTAACTTTACGATACAGATGAAACACTTAACCTCTGTTTTTATTTGAATTCATTTCTACTGTACAAACTGAGAGAGCCAGCAACGCTGCAAGAACCAGTGATACCTGAAAAGCAGGGTGAAAATGAAGCTAGATTTGCGGTAGTGAATCCTTCCGTTAAAGCGACTGAAGCGATCTGATGGTGATCTTTTGTAGATCAGTATTCTACTTCAATTTTCCATAAAAGCAATGTAAAAAGAGGACGTCTGAGAAGACTCTCAAATATTTTAACAAGAATAAGGAGGCGAATAAAGTTTTGAAGTAACTTATTTGTTTATGGTGATGAAACATATGGAATCACTGTCATTTGACCTCCGAAACTCCTGCATGGTTTTGTTGCAATAAAACTCCAGCGACTGTTAAACATAGCTACTTCTGAGTGAATTACTTGATTTCGCTCTGAAATGGTTATATTTCTTTGTTGAGGATGGGAGTGGTGGAGCAAGTCTGCAGCTAGGTTGATAGATCTTTATCTCTTCCTTGGTGCCTTGGGGGCAAGATTTCTATGCAATTCTCCAGTTTAGGGGTTAGCTTTAACATAAAGGTTGCCTGTTGAGACCAGACATCTCTTATAATAACTTATCTCCATTAATGGTATTAGCTTGCCTCTAGCATCATACAATTATAACACTGATCCTATCTCTGTAATATATCTTTCACTAAGATTTATCAGTTTAGTGATTGAAAGTGGTAAATATCACTATTATGAAACAAAGTGCTTTTGTGCGCGGTGCATTATTAATCTCATTTAAAGTCTGTTAAGGGTTTGGATTAATGTTTCTTCACAATGCAAGTCAGATCACCGTATGAACTTAACGATTTTAAATAGTACCTAAATTTAATCATATTACTGTAGAGACTTTCCTCTTACGTTCCGCATTTCACATTTCTGAACTGTATCACTAAACCTCAATCAGGTGATAAAAAAGATGGTTGGGGGAAGATCAAAGTGGGCTTCCCCATACTTTTTATGTGAATACATTAGAGGAACCACAAACGTAACTACAGACATAAATCAGTTTAATTAAAAGATATTGTATGGGTGATAGTATTTCAAGGTATTGCTTCAACAGAAACACCTCTGTTGAAATAGATGTGCAGCAAAAGTAGCTGAGCGAACAATAGATTCGCTGTTCTCCCATAGGCTGTCAGAAGATGGCCAAGCAAATTAGTTTTGTGTTAATAGATCTACATTCAGGAACCCAAAATACGATTTCCACAAAAGGTATAGCATTAGGAAATACTGAGATCTATGGTAACTGTGCCTACTTGTAATGGAAAACTGCCATTTATTTATGCAAAATGTATTCATAGGCACATTAAACAAGGGAAATTTGGACTCTTGAGTGTGTTTTTGCAGTGTGGTGTAGGCTGAAATGCCAAATCAAATAAAAAACCATCATAGTTTATGGTGTTGGTACATCACGAATGCAGGGCAAACTCAGGCTAGATGTCTTTCGAGGTAGTCCATGATGGGTAGTGTGCTTTGAACACGAACCAGGGTGGTTTTAAGTCTTAGTCAAAGTCATGGTTATATTTGACAAATTATGGCGGATCAGACATTTTTTGTGCTTCATTAATAAAAATGTGCCATAATTTTAATAGGAAGTGTACAAGAAAAAATGTCTCATATCAGACAGGGGTAATCAAATTGATTTTGAATACAATTTAATCAGTAGCAATAAAATTACGCAACCTTGCAAGTATCTCGGACTGGAAGTTTAGGGTCAAGAACCCTTGAGCTTCGAATCCGTTAAATTATATTTGTGCACGAACTATGAAACATTGAAAGATTAACTCAGATGGCATTCAAGAACTGTGGCATACAATGAAATTTCACAAAAGTATTGCCTGACAAGTTCGTTTGGATTGCCGTATTTCGCAAATAAAAAGTACAGACAGATAAACTTATCACTGAAGGCTGCAACTAGAATCGGGGAACAATGATGCAATGCAAAATAGACTTTGTGTAACTGAAACAATATCACGTATCGAATTATACTGTGAAATCCGAGGAGTATATCCAGAAAATAGGCTACAAAAGAAAACTACGTGTATATTTAATTGATGGAGAGATCTTGAAGAAAACAAGTTGATAAACTAAAGAATATCAAAAGGTAGCACTCCTTCATTTTGAAGCCATTACATTACGCAATAGCGTTGCAGTTGACCCTTTGGTTCAATCCACCGCCAACTGCCCTCAAATTTACTTGGTTGCGCATCACCATTTCCATACGAGTTATTATCAAATACATGTCAACGGACACGGAGAGATAAATTAGATCCAGGGATGTATTTTTTCGAATTTGAGACCGAAGGTTGTAAGTGCTGAAGTAATTTTTATATCCTCTGAGCACATGCATGTGATGTACGCTGGAAGTTGATGCCAAGAAAGGAACTGTTGTTTGCTTAAAGGGATGCAAGATCCTTCAACTTTTTTACCCACTTTGATGTAACCGAACAAAGAAACTGAAGCGAATGGAAGTAATATTCTTCCAAGAACTGTGATATATTTGTGAGCATTTAGGCATATTACTTTGCAGTGTATGCTATTTCATATAGATCTATTTTTTTACCAAAGCGGACTCGCACAATGAAGTGATATTTGGGTCAGAGTTATCATAATCTGAATGTTTATTGCATATGAATTTGTTGCAACCTTAATTGAATTTTGAAAACAAAAACAAAGAAACATTCCAATTCCCAAAACAACTAGTTAAAAGTCATTTCTCATGAAAAGCAACTAAACCAAGACGTCAATTGGCAGTTAGTCCACCATGGTTTCCATATTTAATCAACATCCCTCAAATATGCACACTTTCCCTTTTCCATCGATTGAATTGTGATGATCTCCCACATATAATTTTTTTTGGGAGGGGGAAAATATCTTTCCGCAGCAAATGGCCTCTATTCATGCAATGAGAAAAGAAATAATGTAATAACAATTTTGGAAAGCGTATTAATTGCCTGGCCGTATTTTAACTTAATTTTAATGTGGCCAGCCAATCATGATTAGGAAAGGCCCAAATAATTTAGAAAAAGTAGTTATTTTCACAATAGCGTCAGGTTTTTATACTTTATCTACATCGTGGACTGAAACTAAATATGCGATTACATTGACATGAGATGATGGTTGAAGACAAAGGTGACGTACACAGTGCAGAGACAAGTATGGAATGAATATCCTCAGTTGGAGAACAAGATGGAGAGTGATCTATTTCAGAAAGATAGTTTCACTGCGTGTATCATGCACCCATTGAAACACTTCAACAAAGATAAATTACATTTTGTTTCAAGTCATATTTCGGTACTTAAGTCCTAAATTAGCGTTATTTAGATTTTATCTCTCGAATGATCCCATCCATTTGAAGTTTAGTTTGTCAATATTTTTGAAAATCCAGTTGAAATGAAAGAATTAAAGGTATGAGTTAGAAGCAGACCAATGTTTCATAGTAGTCATGAAAACAATCTTTTTTGTCTTTGGGACCGAAGTGAAGAACCCAGTTCATTTACGAATTTCAGGATATTCGATGAACTTCCTGTATTAGAACTTCAACCTTTGCGTCAATGATTTTCCAGAAAATTACTTTTAAGCTTTGAGGTACGTGCACCAGTAAATGCCTCCAGCTGTTTGTTGCATTTTGCCGTATTTATAATTACAGTTTACTGTAAATAATATTATGAGTGCATTAAAACATATGCTGAGCATCAGCTGATGACAGATCTTCTGTATTATGCGTCATCTTTTTTGTACTCTCTCTAGGTGAAAGTCGGTTAATTTCATGAATGTGGCAACGTCAATGCAAATTCGAAAAACCGATTTGAGGAATGGCGGAAGGTAGTTTGTCTTCATAATCACGGGTAGTTTTTAAATATATCTGATTTGCTGACACGAAACCCTATGCCTAAAGCCACAAACAATCACATTGCAAAAACATAAATTGGGGTTTCCATTATTCACACGAGACAGGAAATAATAAATATGAAGTGCAAGCAGAGAGTATATACTCTGGTGCAAGTAAACGGTGACTTGCGAAATCCTTTATCATTCAGGATGATGGCAGCATTGGTAACAGAAGTTACGGAAAGAAAATTGAGATTCCTTTCATTTCCTTTTCTGAAGTTGCTAACATTGCTAAATAACTTCAGTTTTTGGGAAACTGTAATTTTGCGATGAACATTTAGTATCTCCTTTTATGTTTCTCTGGCAATAAAGAAATTCACATTTTTTCCATAATTTACTGCCTAAATCTGTACTATTTAGTAAATAAGATATACTGATAAGGTGTGTTATCCCGAATATTCCTAAATGTTAAGGTCAGTGTATTTTGCAGAGCAAGTGGACGATTAAAATGAATACACAAAAAGCGGTACGCAGCTATAAAATGACAATAATGAAACCTGAAACCAAATCAATTCTCTGAACAATTTTTCTTCTCTGGTAATTTATTATGTTTATCATTTCAAATTTCTATGGCATACAAATCTATCAATTGATTCGCATTGAATTGGTTTGTGTCATATTCTTTGCTCACCACGAATTAGTGGCACCATTAAACTGCATTCACGTAGAAGGATTTGGACTTTAATTGGATACCAATTTCAATAAACCTTAACATTTTCAAAGATTTTGATTCCGCCTTTTGTCATAGTATCCAATTTAATGTTATTTTGTCTTTTAAAAGATGTACTGATAAGAAAATATCTGTATTTCTAAGAGGCTACACGAACAATTTTTCTTTGTTAAGGTCATGCGATGAAGGTGTGTTCTCTGCAGTGCCAAATTATATCCTATATTAATGTTGGCCCTGAAAGAAGGAACCGGTGATACAACTTTTGGTGTGTCTCCTTTCTGATCCCATTGATGAATAAAGAGATTGTGGGCATGCTGACAAGTACATCACAATTTGTAAAGCAAAGCCTTCTTGGAAATAAGTTCGGACGGACGACAAATGCCAACCTACTGTCAAGCTGATCCCGTAGATCCAAAGTAGACTGATTTTTGAACTTTGTAGTCTTCACTTTGAATTATGATTATGTCGTGTTATCTTCTAAAAATATTCTAAGTAAGAATATGCATTTATCATACATACACATCCAGGGACTTTGGGGGTCATGGTAGCATTGCAAGTAATTTTTGGGGTTTTTTTTCCGCAACAACAAAACCATGCTTCAGGGAATAGAAAAAACCTGATGAAACTTTTTATCTCCACTTTCAACAAAGGAATTCACACAGGTGTTACATAAGAAGTCCCATTTGCAAAACAAAGACAGTCAGGCAATATTAAATCCTCGTCTACATTAAAAACCTGTCACAGGCTAATAGGAAAAATTGACAGCAAAATAACATTGTCTTTACATTTATATTACATCAAATTGTGTGGTTGAAGACTGAAAAGGGGTACACTGAATACCAGAAATTGAAGATGGTTGTAAAGGAACAAAATTCACTGCAGTCACTACTGCTCAAGACAAGAAAGGTTGTTTTATTGTGAACAACTTGGAAAGCTCCCCGAGTTCCATAAACCACTGACATCTCACTGACCAGTTCTTATCACTGAATCATTGAATAAATACATTATAAACTGAAGTCTTTGACATTCTCATTCTAATAATTAGTTCACGGTGATTTGATGAATTTGAATATCAGAGGACTTTCTGAAGTAATGTGGACGTTTTGTCTCATTAAATTTAATGCGACCAACTGAATACGCTTGCAGGGTCTACTTTCCAGGTTATTTTATTTTTCCTAACTAGGGTATTCAAACCTTTATTGAAACCTTTTTTGCTGTTACTATTCAGTGGATGTTTAACTTGAGCTTTAAAATTCACTACTGATGGGGCCCAGAATAGATTGTTTACCTAAACAGGGTATGCTTCATGACCCAGGACCCTGATCCTATCACTAGGTGCCAAGAAACCTGGCAATATTCCCAGGAACAGTCCTAATTTGGTGCCCCGTCTTCCTTTCAAATGTCAAAGGATGTCTCGAGATAAATTGGATCCAGGGATTATGTTTTGAATTTGCATCCTAACTTTCAAATCTACGATTTAACAACAAAACACAATTTTCCTTGCAGAATATATCGTCAAAACATAATCCCGTGCAAACTTCCCACTTTACATTGAAAAGCGTCATTTCGGTTCTTCTTAATGATTTAAAGATACAAAATCTAATTTTATTTCAATAAACCTATTGATTTGTCAGAGAATGAACGTAAATGAGAACATTTTGTCGGCCAGTTCTCAACCTTTGATGACACGATCGTGTTCCTGGAAATTTTGTCATGGATATTTTTGGCATCATATTCTCCGTATCGGCTGGTAGTAGCACCTTCCTCAGGCAGTACGGTCGCCCTATTACCAGATACACAGAAACTGTAGAAATAAATTACGTAGCGAATACGATTTTTTCGTACCATAAATTATGCAATCAGAGATGTCTCTGCGTATACGGTGTGTGCCATGGTTTTTTTTTTTGTACTGACCATTTCATCAAACAAAGACTACCGTTAAATTTATTCGAACCAATATTTAAAAACTTTTCATTTCTTTTCATATCCCACCCCTACCCCACATAACATTTTCACTCTTCCCACAACCCCATCCCCTCAAAAGCGGTTATAAAATTAAAAATTGGATAGGTCTAGTCCTTCTACTCTCAGAGATGGCACAACTTGTGGTGCGCTTCATGAAATGTCCTGTATTTCTTTGCTGTAAAAAGTTCTGTGGGCACATGATCATTTTGTAGTAAGCGTTGTCGACTTAAATAGAATGATTATAGTGCAACAATTATCTTTACACCGTGAACAATGTGATTTGCCGAAGTCTGGCTTCAAGAAATCAAATGCGGCAATGATATTTGAAGCAGTCATTAACGTGAAGTGCACGCTAAACATTTAAAACAGCCAGGAACGCAGCAAAGTGTTTTAACTTCAGTCAAAATTGTTTTCTTGCTTGAAAATTTAATGAAGGATATATCCTTAGGAAAAAACTGAAAGCTGCAAAAAGTGATTACTTCTTAGTCTTTAATTTTTTACATGCAAATGATGATTGTTTTGATGGAGGATATTTGGTGCACAAGGACAGTTCACAGTGTAACTTGTCACCTTGGCGACAATTAGCTTACAGTAGCACAATTTGGGAGGTACATCACCGCAAACAAGAATAAATAACGCCATACTTAAAAGCAGATGTTCAATTTACTTGTTTATACTTGGTTTTCTCATTATTTTTCTTGACAAGTGTATTGAATAATTTCATGCCCACTGAATGGCTCACTTGGATTTTGAAGGGTAAATGATAAGCATCTTTCACGGATGACAGGATGTCTTGAAAGCAATGCCTAGAAAGACCAATATGTCTAACAACGTGAAACATTGAATCATGAAACTAAATCATATTCATATTGGCAAAACATAGAACTGACGAAACCAAAACAATATGAAAATAGATGTGATTGGCACTTATATGTCACTGTACCACATAAAGCCCTTTGTTGTGTACTTTATCTTGCCTGTAATGTGATGTCCTGGCTAATTGTCCTACCTCATTCTTCTGTCTTTTTGTGTGAATCTAAAAATTGCGTTGATAAAATTTTGGTTGCTGTAGCAAAGGAGATTTGAATAGGACCTGATTTCAGGGGGTCACCTGGGTATATCATTTATCAAGCTGAGCCTGTCGATGTCACGGTCTGGTGAAGCGAAGATTGGCCATAAAGGCAATGAAAAGACCCTTGCTGCCATGTGGAAGCCTTTCGCTTTCTTTCTTGATGCGTATGAGCTATGGCACAGAACAGTGTTTTGTGTCTGTGGATAGCTAAAAGGGTACCCATCCCCTTGGTTGCCTATGGGGACCCCTGGGTGTTTAGCTAGTGTATGGGCATGCAGTCAGGTGTGTAGTGTGGAGTCGTGTGTTCACACAGGGTACGGTGCGTGCACGGGCACACTTAGTAGCCAGTCTGATTAGAGCAGCGCCCAACTTCAACTCCAGACAGGCCTTTATACATAGGGTCCTGTGCGGACACTCCCTCAATTCACTCGATGCAATCCACTTGCCAAGATCGGTTTGATCACTTGAAATGTGTATTTGCCTTTGGGTTGTGGTCTACTTGCAAGTTACAGAACAAAAATAAAATCGAACGGAACTAACTAGAGCTGATCTTTACCTTTGGACTCAAATTACCAAATAATCTGTGACACTGTCGCAGATCGGACAATGTACTGCAGCACTGACTGTGGTCAGTTACCTAAAAACTGCAACAGTTAATTTTAGTCTTTGTTAAGAAGATTGGAGGTCAAGCATATTAAGTTTCATTAATTTTTGATCAAGAGACCTGAGTGCATTGTAGAAAAGATCTTGATTAGGCCACCACCTGCGGCGTGTGCGGACACTGGTTGACCACTTGTGCTGAAATTCTATTCGGACTCCCGATAAAACTGCAGCGACTCTTAACGGGATCATCAGTGGCAACGGAAGACCAAAAAGAATAGTATTCAAAGCATCACCTGAAAACAGCAATGGCTCTTTATGACATGCAGTAAGTCTTCTTTTTGCTATTTTATTTTCTGTGTTTGAATATTTTATGATATAATGTTTTGAAGTTACGTTCAAGAAATAGCAGTTGCCTAAAGTTTGTACACTTCCCAACTTTTTGCTCCTTAATTCAAATTTAGATTAATGTATTGGACTTATGCTTTCTGCAAAGGGAAACCTCTCAGATAAATGCATTAACTACTCCAGGCATAACATTCTAATAAGTGGCCTCAGTGGTGACAATTGACATTTAAGTGTCGGCAAATGTCTGCTACTGTGTTAAGAGCTATGGATCTTCACTTTGAGATCTTGCACTCATTGCCAAATTGGGCTGTTAAAACTTGGTTTTTGCTGTTAGTGACACTGATGAAATGCATTTCAGTCTGATGAGTATTTTATGTCGTCTGTAGGATGTAACAAACATCTCGGCCAATAAAAAGTGGCGGGCCAAAAAAGGGAAATTTTGGGATCAGTTACTTGGAAACATATATTACTGACTGGAAACAAAAACAAATTCTTTTGAGGGAAATTTGTGGATGAATTTCAGAGAAATGCATCTACATCAAATCATTCATATGCCATCACTTGCAACTTGTTTCTGTGTAAGAGAGTGTTTTTATGGCGAAAAACTGCTGCCATTCGGAAGTGATATTTGGTGATTACCAACAATACGATGCATGCATCCACCGTATCTAGTCAGGGAATTTCCAAACCTGCATTTGACCCAA
Organism: Haplosyllis leylae; assembly: GCA_038406175.1. NCBI lineage: Eukaryota > Metazoa > Annelida > Polychaeta > Phyllodocida > Syllidae > Haplosyllis > Haplosyllis leylae. The sequence goes on along the minus strand of JBCAUG010094745.1, from coordinate 186 downwards.
ATGTGGTTTTGCTTCAAAACATGTTTTTACCATATTAGGAGCATTTTTCTGTTTGTTAGATGCATATGAGTTAGCTTGGAATTTTTGCTACGCAACGCGAAAAAATAGATTAACAAGAAGCCCATGGGCTTTATGCAGAGCTGTTGTGACTTAAGTATATATTTTATTTATTCTTTATAACTATTA
>JBCAUG010094634.1:0-22029 GCA_038406175.1 Haplosyllis leylae | reverse complement strand
ATTTGTCATACTTTCGTCTAAACTGATCAACAAGATTCTTCCATTTCTTCATACACATTGGTACTGGAATGAAACTTCGCACTGTAGACCGTCTTTACAATTAAGCAAAGGCTTTGAATTAATATGATACAGTGACGAAAAAAGAGAAATGTACTCACCAGGGATGTTTAAAACCTTTGAAATTTCGTCCAACGCTTCTGCTTTTGCATTTGTTCAGTAATGCATTGGGTTTGACTTATTGTATAAGAACTGTCTTGCCCACACCAGGTCTATCAACAGCTCCTTCATTGTTGCCTCTGCTTCTTTAGGAGTCATTGCCCTAGCAGGCATGTTTTCCGCATTTTCGGCCATTTTTAGTAACTTTCAGCAGTGTCTAGATCAGCCAGCATCAGTGGCAAACCATTAAATATGAATTTCCCACTCTTTATGCATAATACAGTGCTTAAATTATTAATGACATAAGGTTACGTAGACTATCTGACGCCTTAACGCATGCGCTCATCAAAACAATACAGCATGTAATTTTCTAAGCCTTTATTTAGGACATGTAAACAAAACAATCGCACACTGAGACAGCGCTTAATGTAACATAGCAAAATTCAGAGCGATATCGCCGTGATTCTGGAATCGCATCACAGTCGCGTCGCTGTCGCTAGGTGTAAATGGGCTTTCACTCTTGGTCTCGGTGTCGCTCAGTGTGAACACACCATTAACACGTCCACATAATTATTTACAAGTCATTTTCTATTGCCTCAGTATTGGGTCGGGTTAATGCACCATTATTTCACCCTAACGCTCTGGCCACACTGAACTGACCGATTTTCTTTCAGTCCTAGATCCTTTCCGATAATATGAATGGTCTCAGAGACCCATATAGAGCCTGTATATTGTTAATGTAACAAACTTGGAAACCCATTTAAAAGCAGAATTGGAAAGCAGTGTGACCATCTCTGCACATTACTATACAAGCCAATTTTATCAGAAAGAAAATCAGACTCGGAAACAAAATCGGTTAGTTCAGTGTGGCCAGGCCACAACTTTACGGAGGCCAATACCGATCCCATCAGGACCTCTTCTACCGCCACATACAGTTAAAAAGCCCCAAATCGCGACTTTATTAGGGAAACCTATTGTAGCATTAAACTAGGTTATTCATGACAGAATAAATCTGAAACGAAACTGATTCATTCAATCACACTGATCGTGATCGAAAGAATATCTAGCATTGCAAGTTCATCTGGTCAGTATTTCCCATGACCGTCAGGGTAATTATCACAAAACAAATCCAAATACGGTAAAACTTGTCGCACTTGCGCAGAAACTCGCTCGTCAGTGGATAAAATCTTAAGGGACCATCTACACCAAACGTCAGCCCAGAGTCAAAACTGCGATGACACTTGCGACATAGCTCTCATTGAAATCGATGGAGTCGCTCCAGAATGGGTTGCAACTCCATTCTAGAGCAACTGTTTTTGTTTCTGTTAATTTCAATGAGAGCTATATTGCAAGCGTCATCGCAGCATTGACGCTGACGCCTTATGTACGGTCCTCATGTAGAGTCTCACATTGAAGTTTCTCAAACGCAGACATCTTGTCACATGACAATTGAAATTTTACAGCGAGGTATGATCCAAGTTCTGCTGTTCAAGTTTTAACAAGGTGCTCTCATTCATTTACTCCGTTTACTACGTTCGAGTAGAAATGGAGACGGAATTCTAATACCCGATCACTGAGACCCGCCGTCTGTTTACGGACAATCTGAACTTGCAAAAAGCCTGATATTCACTGCTTACGTCCACAGTCAAGCCCTGTTCACACGCAACAAATCTTATCCCGTTAGCGAACTTCCCATTGATATTGTATTATACTAGAGTACATAGAATTTCGGTTATTTAGCCTGAAATGCAACTTAAAAACTAACGGTCTAAATATCGGCGTGTTTTATTGGTACGTGCGAATAGTCCTTCAATCTTGACAAGATTTTAGTCAAAAAGAATTACACTGGATCCCGCTTACAACGAGTTCGGTTACTATGAGCACCCACCTACAACGAGTAGATTTCTTTGTACCTATTTGCTCGTTATAAGCGGGACTCAGTGTATTGCTGGACGTGGAACTTCAAAATGCTTCGAGACGTTCAACATTTCATACAACATTCAAATTTTCTCACATTTCAAATTAATTAAAGCTGTTTATAGAGCAATGATTTAGAACCATGGTTATAAAATATGTATACATCTTCAACAAACTAGAGCCGTGTCTCCATTCGCACCACATATAAATACGATTCCTGTAAATGAAGATATCTTTCTTAAAAATATAATTCCACGTGTGCAGAAATTACGCTTGATAATTCCCACTTTAACATAAACTGTATGAAGCATCTTAACTACAATATACATAGGAATATATTTTAATGAGGTCATTAAGTAGGAGGAGGTTAATTAAGTAGGTCAAAGTTATTCGTGTATAATTTGGGTTACATTCATTTCACTGATATTCAAATCACACCATTATATTCAAAACATTATGGGTATTTAAAATTCAAGTATCAATTTCAGAACCTTACAAAATGTAACCCAGGCAATAAAAATCCTTATTACAGATGTACTACAAAGTTCTAGCTTATTTGGCGCCATCTGTTTACTAGAAATTTTAGGCTTACTTATCCTCACCAGTCGTCATATACGGAACTTGTAGCCAAGTAAACTTTATTCTAACGAGGAGCTTATTGCTGGCTCACTGAGAGTCGGGTATTTCATCTATTTGACGTTTTGAGGCAAAAATCCAGGTTTTATGCTTATGAGATGATGTCGTGACATCATGTCACCTAGCAACGAGTCAGCCTGTGGTGTTAACATCACGACGTTATTTTTCGACAAGTTCCTGAATTCAAGGCCTGAATCTCTTCCCATCGTTATGTGTACGTCTCTAGATTACTTGTTTATGTTTACGAAAGAACACCAGATCGTGGTGTAACATTCTCACTTGCACAATAACCAACAGCCCTACACGTGCAAATGTGAACACTTGTCCCATTCCTACACGCCCCTGGGGTTGCAAAGTACACCCTAAAGCAATGTATTACGCAACCCAGGGTGTACACAAACCGGTAATCCATTTTGTGTAAGCCCCTTGAGGGCACTTGAAAATGGGTTCGTATCAAACCGTTACACCGGCTACAAGACATGCGTGTAGTGAAGAAACCGATCGAACATCATGTCGACATTAGTCTATGCACCAAACAAAAATGGCACAGTGGTCTAAATTTACAAACATATTGACAACAGACGAAATAAAGTAACTCCGCATGACAACGGTTTCCAAGCCCTCGAATGACGTCGCGACGCCAGATTATGAAGTGGCATTATGACGCTGTATTTGTGTACAAAAACGGTCACTATTTCATCAAGAGGATCACCTCATCTCTCGAATTTTTCATTCGATAGCTAAATATACAATATATAAGATTAAATTACAAATTGAGACACATTGTCGTCAAGCAGTCTGCATGTACAATACACAAATATATATATATATTTTTATATACAATAAATTCACCATGGATGGCTGCATCAGTCCGAATCATGTACATGTACACAAATAGCACCCATGCCAGTTCTTTTTGGGGGGAACAAAGTATATGTGGTTCCAAACTCTTCGTATTTCATACAAATTACAGGATAAATTATACATTTAAAGAATACTGATTTCACATTGCGGATTTCAGGAATACAGATATATCCGTAATGATCTGCACGAGAAGACTACACATCTTATTTTATTTTCGAGCCACCCATTCATAATTTCAGCCGTTCTCTGAAGCTATTCCAACGTATGTAAGGTCTGTATACACATACCGTTTCCGTGTCCGTCACCGTAAACTTTTAACATTACGTCGATGGTGATGGACCATTGAACGGGTTCTGCACCCATGGTGTGTCACCCTTGGCATCATGTTAAAGGCCTGTTTACACATTCCGATCCCGTCACCATCAAAGTTTATCATTGTGCTAATGGTGACAGACCATTTGACGGGCAAAATGGGTACAGAACCCATTCTGTGCCGTCACCATTGGCACAATTGTAAAACTTGACAGTGACGGGCATGGTGACAGTGACGGGGTCGGAATGTGTAAACAGGCTTTAAACTTTGACGGAGACGGACGCAGAAACAGGCACGGAGATGGTACGTGTAAACAGACATTTAGGGTCTTTTTTATACTTGGCATTCATTCGGTACACCCCCTCTTGATCTTCCAACAATGTTTGACATCACTGAAAAGTACTTTTTAAATATCCATTAATCAGTCTTATCTTAGTTGATTCATTATCACATATAAACGAACTATATACCCTGTGTTAAATTACATAGTGAGCTCAACCATAAACATGGGAAATCTGTTCACACGTAACGTCAACGTCTCCGTGACTGTCAAGGTCACCGTCGCCATTCAACACTGTGTTTATGGTGATGATACTTTTGACGGGTACAATGACCACTCATGATGTACAGTGACTTTTAACAGCGATTTTGATGGGCTATTTCTCGGATTATTTGACGCTACGTGCAAACAGATCCTCGGTTATTTTTGTTAAGCAGCATTTATTAGTTTCTTCAAAACGAATTCAGTTAATAAATTTATAGAAAAAAATTCTTTAACTTTGTAAAATTTTCAAACAAAATACTGTCGTCTAATTCCAGCTGATCAAAACTCAATAAATGCACTAAATACAAGCACTAGCATCCACAATAGATTGCTCATTTCTGATTGAACTCAAGTTTATCATAGGTTTTCTTTCTCCTATACAACAACAATAAATAGCGGAAGTCACTGATTCCAGTTTGACAAACGTTACAGTTGTATAACGTTAACGTGTTAAAGCCCTACTCACACCGAGCGAGAGCATTACCGCTTGAAAAATGGGTACGGGACCGATTTGCAACCGGCATCTCTCCTGGCAACTCTAGCGTCATTGCTTGGTGTGAATGGTACTAGTATAAATCAATAGGACCCTTCCAAAGCGGGACGCTAGCGATGCTGCTCTCGCTCCCACTCACGCTATCCTTCGATGTGAATAGGCCCTTAGTCTGAAGGAAGTTCGCCTTTCGTCGCAGCTTCTATATCAACACGACATATCGGGCAGCGTTTGTTCGTACTCAACCACTGGTCGACACACTCAACGTGGAACAAATGCATGCACGGTAATCGTCTACAAATAGAGAGAAAAAACGTCAAAAAAGAGTCATCGGTTATTTGTCATCTTAAAAGTACAGATATCTCTCATTGCACAATAATCTCTCATTGTTCAAATTTGCTGAACTGTGAACTGAAATTCTAATTTGGTAACAGTTTATAAAATCTCATTTCCCGGAAATAAATTTTGGGGAAAGCTTTATCATTGATAATTATTTATCAACAGGAACAATGTCTAAGTTTATCCTCGTTTGTGATGAAGTGATGGAAGATCTTTGATCTTTATCTCCAATGCCCAACGTACATAACCCGGCAAGTGAAAAACCGCAAAGCATTGTGTGATAAAAGAATTAAGGTCTATTTACACATAACGTTTGTGTTTCCCATGAATTCAAGTTCATTATTTTGTCCTTGGTGACCTAAACACAAACGTGGAGAAGGGATGGACACCCATTCTGTGCGCTTGCATCTGTGCCACCATTAACATAATGTTAACGTTTAAGACAAACACTGACGTCAACGCTAACGGAAACGTTAGGCGTAAACAAGCCTTTGATTATCTGACGTACCTGACGTCTTCATCCTCGACGAACTCGGACAGACAGATTGTACATTTATCCGTCTCCTCCTTCTCGTCCTCTTCCTCTTCATCCGAGTCTGTCACTCGCTTCACCTGAACAAGAGACAAAATATTAGCAACAAACCCACGTCCGTGCGTGCCGCAGCACAGCGCCGATTTGCTCCTTGTTGCTGGCTCGTTAAAGTCAGCATAGTGGTTAATATTGGGGGCCCGTAACATTCTGGGAATATACCTTGGCAGTTTTATGATAAATAGACCTACTTTAAGCTACAGTCATGGGCTGGAATTTGTTTACACACAGAATGCTGCCATGATGTCATTTTACAACGTCACGAGACAGCACTTGGACTACGTTCAAGATGTCATTTTTTGGGACCCCCACCAATGATCTCCGATGAAAAGGTTTGGCTGCCTTGCTGACCACTATACAGTAAGCAGGTGTCACACCAGAGGATCACATAGGCGAGAGAACATGCAAGCAAGGGATGCACCCTGGCTTTAAAACCTTGCAATCTACTAATGATGCACCTTTCGCTTAGTGTCAGCTAGGGCCAGTTGACACCAAGCGTCAGCATCAATGCTGCAATGACGCTTGTGACACAGCTCCCATTGACCACAATGGAGTCACTCCAAAATGGGTTGCAACCCCATTCTCAAGCAACTCTATTGTGGTCAATGAGAATTGTGTCGCATGCGTCATTGCAGCCTTGATGCTACCGCTTGGTGTAAACAGGCCCTTACGTGTAATTTTAATACTGCTCAATTCATTTGATTTCCAAAACCGAAAATGATTTTAACATATCAAGCATTGCAATGCCTTTAAAAAGTATTTCGCACATCCAATGACTTTATTCCCATTGATTCCAACCACCTTCAGTTACTCATTAAACACATTTCTTTGTTCTGAACCAATCGTGTTTTTCCTATTTTGGTTTTGAAATTAGATGAATTCATCTAATTTGCTGAATTAGACAAGTGCTTCATGGATACTGGAATCTATTATCCGTGATCAGTGGATAGTGTAAATTCATTGTTCACTATCCATGAAGAGTGCTCATTCATTTTGCAATGTCCATGCATAGTGCTACATTACATTTTAACTATCCATGAATAGTGAACTGCTCCATGGATAGTGTAAATGAACATTTTTTCTATCCACCCATGGTCAATTCCACTATCCATGTGCAATTCGATGAATTAGTCTAATTCATCTTATTCAGCAAGATCCAAAATCAAAATAGGAAAAACACGATTGTCCCCCAGGCACAATAAATGATTTTCTCCGCCAAAGTTTCGTGCACGTTTCCGGAATAATAAAGAAATACTCACCTTTTTGTACTTGTGTGGGAATGTATTGTTTTCTATTGTTGCTGGGCTAGCACCGCGGTTCACATTGCTTAATCTGTCTTCTAGACTTATGAGGTCCTGCAAATAAAAGATATTCCATTTTATAAAACTTGATGAAAAGATCTGTTCTTAAAGATGGAGTAAGAAGTGACAACTTTAAAGGCATGCTCACACGTAACGTTTGCCTTTCCGTCAACGTTCAGGTTTAAAATAGTGCCTGTAGTGACACAAACGTAACCGTTACCTTAATGTTTAAGACAAACATTGACGTTGACGCAAACGTAAGAAGTGATAACTTTAAAGACCCGCTCACGTCGGTTCTCTCCCTAGTTCAAACAAAAGAGATGAAAATTCTGCTATGATCTGCGTATTTTATCGGCGATTACAATTAAAAGAAAAAATGCTTGTGATCCGACAATTTATACGAGAAGGCAAAAACACAAACACGTAGTCGAACTCACCCGGAACTCGCTCCGCGCAAGCATGGACCGTAACATATCCTAACCATGGTCCTGTGCATGATACGTTTAAACCGAATACAAAGCCAAATAGAGACTCGAATTGCACTACATCATATTTCAATTTCTGGGACCCTTGAACATATGGCACGCATATAAATGCACTTGTGTTTCACAATGCTACATACTATACTGTTGAAAGAATATTGATTTCTAATTGGACTGCGTGAATGGATGGTACGATTGTGAGGTTTTACGGCATACATCAACAGATGGTTGTATTACTGTTTATGGCCAGAGAGCTTCCGGGTGTGGATCTGCCAAATGGATACGGCGCAAACTGCACGATGGTCAGAAACGGCAGCAGCTTTTGAAGTCTCAGTGGCGGATCCAGAATTTCCCAAACGGGAGGGGGGCTAATTTTGGCCATTTTTTTCCCTGAAAACTGCGTGGAATTGAAAGTAATTGGACCGAGGAGAGGGCACGTCTGCCTAAAATGACATCCAAATACAATCTTTTCTTTGCAAAGGCCGAAGATTGTGTTGTATCGTGATTGTATTGTTTTCTTCTGAATCAGAAACTAATCGAAGTCCTTGACATTCCCGATAATTCGTAATCTCTTGATTGATTATGTGAATCAAAACCGGATTTTTGAAAGTTAAAATAATCGCTCACAGTTTCCCTGATAACATTTACTTTCAAATAAATAACCTTTGCATCGTGATATAACAGGTGACGTTTATGGTGAAACTTATGGTTGCCTCAATTGTTTTGCAACAGGTTATATATTCACACACTGAATTCACAACATATGTCCTTACATCATTTCAAAACATCTGTATCTCATCCAACAGATCAATAATTATAAATTAAGGTCTATCGCTTCAACCTGCACGTTTTTGTAAAGTTCAGCAGAAATTTTAGCAGTGAGGCTTCAGCGTGCAAGGTTTATCTATTTTTCTACGCCTTAGATAAAATTCCTAGAAGTTGTCAACAGATCTTTCCAATTATCTTTTTGAAAGTATTCCCAGAGGAAGAAAACAAAGCAAACAATGTCTGCTGCGGGAAATGAGCTTGACACAATTATGTAAAGAATTACTCTCTTCCTGAATATCTTGCGCATACCGCAACTTTTTGCGCAATTTCCTTCGTAATTGAATCACAGCCAATTCTTTAACTTTAGTTCACGCTTGCGGAGAATTAAATTTCCTGTATCTGTACTACCCCCGTACGAAGTGCGAGGGAAGGTAATGTTTTCGGTTTTCTGTCCGTCTGTTCACAGGGAGGGGATGTCTAATGAAGCACCGGCTCCAGCCCCGGCTCCCTTGCTATGGAGTCCACTCGGAAGGAACAGGCCAGGAAGGACCAGGCCTGCAGTCAACCAACATTCCCCGCCTCCCAAAGAAGGACCAGCCAGGAAGGAGAGCTCACTGTCCCTCGTCACCTCAGGGCCTAACGCGGCAAGGGAACGCGGAGCAGTGTGCCTCCTACCGGAAGACTGTCTTGTTGTTCCCGCTTTGGCCACAATATAAAAGAGGTTTTCGGAGAAACTGCTGCTGGTACAGAAAACAGAAACTAGTTAAGTGATTTCTAAGTACTGGGTACTCACCTCGTACGATGGCCTTGTGTGGATGAGTCGGCCCATCCTCATTTGCATACTGCGCGGTAGGAAGGGCAGCGGAAACAAAGACGGAAAGTCGTGCGCGGATACACCGTGCTGAAAAATACAAACAATAAACGATCAGTAATCAGTAGAATTCTGCATTCGTAATATCTGTGATTCTCCGAATTTACAAATTTACGTTCGTACAATTCCAAATTGCTGAAAAATACAAACAAACAATAAATGGTTATTATGGTCTGTTCACACTTAACGTCTGCGTTTGCGTCAACGTCAATGTTTGCGTTAACTCTAACATTGTGTTAATGGTGACGCCAACGCACACCAAGAGAATTATTCATGGCTTCCGACCCATTCTCTGCATCAACCATTCACTCAATACAAAACTTGACACAAACGTTAACACTGACATAGACGCACACGCTACATGTAGACAGAGCCCAAATGGTCATTGATTAGCTAAATTTTACATTCGTAATATCTGTGATTCTCTGAATTTATTTCGTACAATTCCAAATGTTTACGGATTTGTTTTTGATGTACTTTGCAGAGCACAATTCTCAAACATTCTTTGAAGGAACCAGGGGGAAAAATTAAATAAAGCAGCCAACGTATTAGCAACCTGTCTATCAAATCGACCAGAACATATCAAACATTAGACTACATCCCTCCCTTGAACCCGCTTCGCCCATCCCAATCCCCGGATAGTTTTGGGTACAGTTTTGTACACTATTCCATGAGCAGGACGACCTGGTCCTATCTAATTCCATTCGATAGACAAAGACAATATCACCGTGTACGTCCTGTTCATATCATGATATACTTCTACCTTGTTTTGTAAACTGCAAAGCTTTTCTTTTTTCAATTCCAGGACCTACATAACTTACCAATCCTCCTGGAGCAATGCTTATATTGATTCCTGGTGTAATAATGTGTTGAAGACGCGGTGCAGAGCCGGGGTAATGATGGAGATGATGGTGCAGGTGTCCACTTCCACTACTGGAACTACTTCCGGTGGCCCCACCGTTTCCACTTCCGCCAAGTGTATGACTGTGACTCTCACTGCAAAATACATTGAATAAGTACCGTACAGTTTCAAACGTGGCTGTCCAGAGTACCAATACCCTTCTTTATGTAGTTCTTATTTAATTTAAGGTAGCCGTATGGTAGAGATGGTATTTACAATACTAACTGTACGGTCACGTTCATAGACCTTTTGTTTGGAATATTTTGTACATGAACCTTCTATTTGGTTTATTTTGTATGCTGAATTAATCTGCATTTTCTTTGGTTTTCCCTTCACATAGGAGTCAGAAAAATTCATAAGACTAAAAGGGCAAAAGAAAGTGTAAGTATCAATAGAATGAGCGATTAAAGAGCCTCAGTTGTATGTACCTTATTGTAGCGGCCGGCCACATTCCAGTCTGGATGTGAATTGTCGCGTGAGGATCTGGATGAGGTGGGTGCGGTGGCAGTGGAGGCATGGGTAGGTGACCGAAGTTGGGAGGCACGGAGCCCGGCAGTGGGGGAGGCGGGGGAGGATACATGGGGTGGTAGAGGTTCCGGCCCATTATCTCGGACTGTGGATATCGATGACTGTACATAGTTCCCATGGTTGGTGTTTGACTGTGCGCGGGAGGAGCGAGCGACATGGAAGGCATGAGAGGGTGGTGGTGTAACGAGGTAGAGGATGGCATAGTTGACGCATGTGTTGTGTAATCAGCTGGTCTGTCATGTGATCTATGGCCGTGACGCACACCTGCAAGAGAAAGAGAATCGCACCATTACGGCTCATCCACATACACGAAGACTTCTCCCGGGACCGGGTCCTGTCCCTGATACGGCTACAGTAGCCGTTTAGGTACGAGGATCTGGCCCCTTCTGTGTGCAGTGTGAACTTTTTGCATAGTATAACTATAGCCGTAGATTAATCAAGGAATATCATGAAGAAAAAAGTTTTTTTAAGGATAAATCATAAAATGTCCTGTGCAACAGAAAAATTTTCTGTCCGGGTGAGGTGGTTGTCAGAACGTAAGATTCTTATCTTTAAACGGCTGAATGAACAAGTGGATGCTGTACTCACTTGAACGTCGATAACTTCTCTGTAAATGCGGGTGATGCCTCGACGAGTGCGCATGTCTCTCATAACCCTCCTGCACGTGTTTATCGCCTCGTTCTGCCGGTCGCCCAAACGAGTGCGAACAGGAAGTATCCTTCTGCGCATGACAACAACTGCTTCGCTGTTCCGGATGATGCCGAGAGTTGCCGAACCCTTGGTACATGGTGTCTGAGTATGATGGTGGAGGAGGGGGTAAATGGTGAAAGGGCGGTCTTGATTCGGCACGGCTCTGACTGATATTTGCTTGACTAGTGGATCCCACTCTTGCTTCAACTTCCGGCAAACTGATGTAGACATCGTCATCAGCGGGTCTGCTCTGCGTGGCCGAGGGCCCAGCCTCGGCGTCCAAAAGAGCGTCGGGCCGCCCAGGTGGGGTGATCTGGACTGCATCTTGGCTATCCTCTTCATCCGCATTGTTAACGTATTCAATGACCTGATACCCGTCTGCTACGCTGTCTCCAGGCCGGCTCTGTGTAGCGGAGGGTCCCGCCTCAGTATCAGATTCAGTCAGATCTACCACGACGGTAGCCGAGCATCCGCGTTTACTCGATCTGAGACGCGGCTTCTTGGTTTCTATGATACTTACAACCTCGATGTCACTGTCGTCAGAGTTCGTTTCTTTCGTGGACAGATCGACAGCAGCCGCCGAGGGGAATCCCCCACTGGCGAACAGTTCTCTCTCAGCGGCGTTAGTCAGCTGCTGAGCGGCCATAGCTCCATACGCGCCTGACAACAAGTGCTGATCATAGGGATCTGCGTACTGTCTTTGCACAACGTTTCTGTCCAGATTGACGTCATCAGCAGGACGCTGGTGAAACCTACAGGAGCGATCTGTCGCCCCGTCTGTCATGTAACTGTCCCGGGGAGAAGCGTGTTTTGGCCGCACACTGAGCTGCGCCGCCCGAGGCCTGGCGTAGGCGCCGCCGTACTGGCTGTGGTGCTGAGCCCCAGAATGTGCGGGCGGTGGAGACTGCGGGGCTGGTGGCGGTACAGCGGGTGGAGCACCTTGCCACAGCTCCTCTGTCGGTGTGTAACAATATTCTCCAGGGGGCGGCGAGTTCATCACGTCAACGTCGGAATCGCTGGTTTCAACGTTGTCGTCACTGTCGACGTAAGGCACTTCGGGGTGGTACGCAGCAGCACTGACGCTCGTCGGTTCTTTGGCAATGCGGTCCAGGTGTGGCACACTGTGTGAAGAAGACTTAGAAAGCTTGTTGTGCGCATGCTTGTTGCTTTTAATGTGGTGGTGGTGCTTGTAGATATGTTCGTGGTGGTTCGACTGTGAACCGGAAGTGGAAGGTTCCGGTGAAGGAGATCGCTTGACGGATCGTTCTTCCGGTCCGAAGTGCGACGAACTTCGCTTTTTGCTGTTGTGTTTATTGCTTTTGCTAGTGTAAGGCAAGTGTGAGCTGGTAGACGGATTGGAGTGGTGGACATTCTCTTTCCTCACCCTTATAACCGACGCATTCGGGACAGGCTGGTCGGAGGGGTAGACACTGTTGGTCAGAGGAGGCGGTGGGTGGAGGTGACGATGATGCGGATGATGATGGTGACGGTGGCGATGGGGTCCATCGTGCGACTCCCAGGCCCGGAAAGCACCGTGTTTACGACCCGACCTCAAGTTGCTCAGCCTCATGGCAGCCGACTCGTCCTCCACCACGGCACCAGGAACAGGGGAATCACGGTAATGAAGATCGTCGTTGATCCCGTCCCGGCCGCCGGTGTCTTTAACATTGGCCGCTACGTCCCTGTAACTACGGCGGTGGTGGTTCACGAGACTGAAGTTAACGTGACCGTCGACCGCTGTACCATCCTCTCCGTCCCCGTCGAGGTGAGTCCCCCGCACGTGATACGAAGGCACAGACGTCATGTCCACAGATACAACGTCTATGTCTTCATCGTCTCTCTTCCCTAAAATACAATACAGTCCTTGTTATTGTTGCGGCAAAGCTAACTTCAATGCTGCCGTTTTGTCTTGCTTTGTTTTGGCAATTTGTGACGTCAATTAACACTCAGTACCGTTTAATTTTCGAACAAGAACAAGCGACCGCAAAAAAATTAACGAATAATTAATATCTTTTGGTCAATGTGTTACAGTAATTGTAAAAACAATTGTTGTCCAGAATTAAGATTTCAGAAAAGCGTAACAAGGCAAGTAGTACCCATCTACACCTCCGCATCTATCTGACCCCAGAGACTCTTATCTTTGAATCCATCAATCGGTACCATGCCTACGTGTGTGGTCATTTCAGCTACTCAAGGTGTGTACTTACGCAGGTACTTGGCTGCGTTGCTGACGTCAGACGCTGCTGGGTTGGCGGGATCCATCTGATAGGGTACTGGGTGCGAGGAGGACGCGTCACAGTTATCCATCACGTGACACACATCAACCACAATGTTATCTTCACAGTTGCTTCTCTTTTGCTCCAACTTATAAACAAGACAAATAAATTGTTACTAGAAGTATAGCTACACATCCTTCTCTTTTCCTGGAGGGGGTAGGGGGGTAGATACTGGTGGGAGTCCCCTATTTTATAAACTTTAAGAAAATGGGGAAAAAATGCACATGTCAATATCCTTTGAGCGGTTCCTTTATTTTACAAAACAGAATGTACTGGTTCCCGCTTACAACGAGTTCAGTTACAACGAGCACCCAATTACAACGAGAAGTTTGGTTACTACGAGCAACCTCCTACAACGAGCAGTTGTCTTTGCAGCTATTTACTCGTTCTAAGCGGGACCCAGTGTATCTGTAAATATGGGACGTAGAAGGTGAATAAAGTGGGACGGTTTCTTCCCATAAAAGAGTGACCAACAGATAGACCTTTCATTATGACAATGTTCTGGTTCGTGACCGCGGCTCAATGACGAGTAATTTAACCGAGAACAAATAACACGCTGATAAATTTTATAACTAAGATATTAGGTGTCAAAGATCAGCGGTTACCGAAACCAGAAAAGATCATTAGGGCAAAACAGCTGTTACCAACTTAACAGTCAATGTCACTTGAGGTAAAAGTCCCGTACTTTCCTCATCACACGCGGACATTTAAGGTCTATTCATATTGAGCGTCAAGTTCAACGTCTGTTTCTGTGTTTGTGTCAAGTTTTGCATTCGAGTTTTCCCGTAATACACAAAGTTGACAACGTTGGCATTTTGTACAACTTCTTAAGTAAATAAATTTGAAACAGTTAAGAAACTAATAAATTTGAAAGCAATTTATATTTGCCATGATGCTTTCAATTTTAATTGATGTGGCGAATTTCTCTATCTGTCATATCTTTTAAATTTAGACAATACAAAAATGTCAACATTGCCGATTGTGTGCATTACTGGAAAACTCGATTGAGTCAATGGTGACATTAATGCAAACGCAGTTGCAGAGAATTGTTCAAACCCATTCTCTGTGTTAGAACTTGCATCACAATTAACACAAATGTTAAAGTTTATGTTGATGTTGACATTGACGCAAACGAAGACGTTACGTGTGAACCAAGCTTAAAACACGTATGTGATCATTTCGTGTTCAACACCTCGGGCAAAAAGTGTGACTAGGTCACTTGGTACAGTTTCGCACAATCTTTACAAGGTTTTGTTCACGCTGACCGCCTGTTTGCCATTGTGTTAACGATATTTTGATATCTTGTCACTAGATGTTAATAGTCTATCCAATTGGAAGCCAAAGCGAAAAAGATCAAAGAAATGTGAAAATCAAAGAAACAAGAAAGTCCTCCTGCGTGAACGCAAGAGGCATACCGCCCGCCGCGTAGCAGACCTATCCTGGGGGTGGGGGTGCTACTCCAGTCCTGAGGGGGTACCCCAGTCCTGGCTGGGGGGAGGTACTCTAGTCCTGGCCAGGGGGGTACCCAGGGTACCCCCTCCTATGGACAGACAGACTCACGCCTGTAAAAACATTACCTTCCCTTCGTACTACGTACGCAGGCGGTAAAAATATTCAAACTGGGCAATTCTTTTTCGACAATGCATTGATCAATTCATTCTACTTTGGATCCGTACATTTTAGAAAAAGTAATATTTTTTTATATTCCACCATTACTGACTATTCCTAGCGATTGCGCCTTCGCGACAAGCAATAGCTGTCTTGTGCCAAGGATTGCTGATATTTTATGAAATGATTTGAACTGTACCTGGAGCTGAATGACTTAAGCAATTGATATAATGTGATGTTGCGTCGTTCTCGTGTAAACAAATTCCCAGCATGCAATGACTGCAAGTTAAAGCAGGCCTACTTATCATAAAAGTGCCAAGGCATATTCCCCAAATCTTGCGGGCACATAAACTCAAACACTAGGCTGAATCTAAACGAGCCAGTACAAATGCTGGCTGTGGTTCACATAATTGTTTTCATCTGAAATAAAAGACATGTTAGAGAGAAGTATTGGACATCATCATCCAGAGTTACATCAACACCACCACCGTGTAGTAGCTGTAACTCTTACCATATTGTAGAGCCGAGTAATACTGTTGCCATTGATACCAACGCCATAGATACCATTGTGACAGCCACCAATATGGTGGAGGTGGCATCATGAGGTCACCTGAAACAAAATTTTAATAAACTTTATTTGTGATGCAAAAGGATGTGAAGAACAAAGGACAAATCTTGCGTCAATAATCGTAATTAACGGAAGTGCTCTTTTGTTTCAAGCACAGTTGTGGTTTTTATGAACAGACTTTCAACAATCCACAGAATTGATAGAAAAAAACTAGTAATGGATTTGGGAAGACCACCATCTTTTTTTCAATCGACCATTAAAATGGAAACAGCAATACACCTGAGCGGAAATTGTTGTCGTCAGTAAGAAATATATTAAGATCAATTGACCGATCTATTCTTGCTGAACCGCAATTCTGAAATGAGCCTCTCATCAACATTAACCTTGACTCTGGCCTCGTACTTCGTCACAACAATAAGTAAACGTTCGCCACTCTTCTATTCTGTCTTTCCACCTGATTTCCTTCGCTCCATCTCTCTATCTCTCCGTCCTGACATTCTCGTCCATCAAATGTGCGTTAAATGGTTTGGAACTAATCCTTGGCCACATAAAGTCAGTGATACCTTTATCATACAAATGGCATTTGGTCAGTCAAGGAAGAAATGTCTTCGGTTTTAACTGCAGCGTGTCAAGTGTGAATAGCAATGGTTACCTCCAGAAACAGCATCGATCTACTTACAACTACGTCTACACTGAAACTGAGATTTACTGGACATTTTAAAACCTGTAAGTTTCCCTTGAAAATATGACAACCAACAAATGAAGACTATTACCTGTCATTCAATTCGAGATCGGACTGATCATGAGTCAAATGACGCCAATACGGTGGTAAAGTAAAGCAAACCCCTGAAACCATCTTACTTTTCATCATACCTGGTATTCAAGAGTCCTTACTGACTAATTGTCCTTTATTGTTCACATACAGAATTTTAAAGAAATCCAGGAACATTAGGATAACTATTTAATAGGGTGTATTGAAGTCAACAATCGTCATCTTATGTTAAAATTTCAGGCTGGACCAGACACAGACACACCTTTTTTGTGTGACCATATATGGTCTCATGTGGAGCTCTTCAGTCCTTGTTTAGCCATACAATTCATTATGCTCCCATGTAGGTGAATTGCATTGCAAAGCTAGTACACTGTTATGTCAGATATACCTGACTTACCTAGCATACATAATAGCTTTCAACCGGATATTAAACACAGCTATCCCGATGTTTGTGGATTCTTAAAAAAGTCAATAGCCAGGGACATATCTAACTCTTGACGAAAACAAAAAAGTAACAATATTCCTCACCCTCATACACCTTTCGAACTGCCACCAAATAACCCACATGATGTGAGTACCTGCATTAATCAGGTACAGAATTAATAAGCTCAAATATACTCAGAGTAACAATTGCTTTGACCTGTCATTACTGCCAATAATTACTAATAATTGCGACCATCACAATTACATATCACCCCCATAATTCTCTAATGACTTCCATTAATCATGCTTGTACAGGTACTTATCAAATAATATTGAGGCCTAATTGCCACCTCTTTAGTTCTAATTTTAAGAAAGAAATGACATTTATTACTACAATCTACCAACATTAAATTTCAGTCAATATGGAGCAAACCCCGATATGTCCACCGAGATGTGAAAATAAATTTTGACTTTTTCATGCAAATACTCAGAATTCTTTTTTTTTTGTCATTTCTTCCAGGGGCAGATTTTACGGCTACATAAGAAGAAAAGTTCGATGATGAACCGGGCTTACATCCTTTTGCACCATGAATCCTAGGTACATCCTGCATCCTAACCCTCTGTGAGATCACCAGATCACTTTGATATCAGCCAAACTGCTGGAATAAATACATCAGATCATCTAATTCCTATGTATTTAGTGTCTTTTCAGATGCAGAGGGCAGTGGGTATTTGATAATCGACCACAAGAAATAGCATTGTGAACTGGAATTCAGTGCAACATGCCTGAAGTGCGGCACCTGGGATTCGTATCTTTGTTAATTTACGTAATTAAACGAAAAGAAACCTTGTTTACAATTTTTTAATATTGCTTTTTTGAACATGTTAAAAGATTCCCTACCGTTATTATAAGTCCAGAAATAATTGAAGCAAAATTTAGTTTAGCATTACTAGCTGAAGTGGGGTGCGCAGTAGTTGGGGCTATTGAAAACGAGGAAAATTTTTTTTGAAAATATTGCTTTTTCAACTTGTTAAGAGATTCCCTATTGTAACATTACCATTATTATAAGTCCAGAAATAATTGAAGCAAAATTTAGTTTACCATTATTAGCTGAAGTGGGGTGCGCAGTAATCGAGGTTATTGGAATCAACGAGTATCATTTTATGTTAAAAATTCAAGTTGGCCCCAATGGAAGTGCTTTATTTCCAGACACACCTTTTTGTCTGACCATATGGTCTCTGTGGAACCCTTCAGTCACTTGAGTTTTTCCGTTTTAAAATTGTATCTTAAATTTGTTGAATTTGCTGAATTATTTTGCTACCATGCAGTGTTTATAAAGGCATATTACAAGTAATCATTAGTACTGGCGTATTTAAACTTTTTGCACAGGTATCTATTTTCATGTTGACACAGGTACATAACTTACACCTGTATTTGTTAAAAGAGAAGACCAATATTTCAAAAAATTCGACAAATTTAACAAGCCGAATAAAGGAAAAACTAGACTGTGTAGCCTGACAATTCACAATGCACCCATGTAGGTGAAATGTATTGCAAAGCTAGTTATGGTTTAGTGTTACCAAAGGCTTTTCCTCTTATCTCTGGTTTCTTGGAACATTGGATTCGTGTTTCATTTGGTTCGTGTTTCTTTTCTGACCTACTGTACAAGTCCTCACTTGTGGTGTTGACTTCCAAGCCTTTGACGAAGAAAATAAATAATGTTTCCTTTTTAGTTTTTTTGTATTCATGACATATGTCTGTGTAGAGGAACCACCAAAAACACCAATGACGTAGTTAAAATGTGCCAATAGCAGTCCGCACAGGCATCATGCATGTATCAATGAGATTCTTTCACTTTTGTGAGATCCTGGTGCAGCTGCACGTGTATGTAAGTGCTGCAGAGAGATCCTTCTGATGCTTCATTGCTTCATTTGATCACTGTTCCCCTGGAACCAAGCTCTGGCGCCAAGCTGTACACCTTAAAGATCCGTATTTGGTAGTGGCTCTGATAAATCTTAGGGAAGACTTCTGGAATTTGGTACTTGTTCACACAGATTGAATCATACCAATCGCGTTTCATGTGATTATAATACCCAGACAATGAATCTAATTAGGAATTCAGTTTTACTCCAAAGTGATAATCTGATCAGTTGCGTCCATTTTTTTGGAAATAGAAAGAAACAGGGACGAATCGGGGATCACTTCCTGAAAGTTACAAAGGGAGAATATGAATCGTCTTTTTTCCTTTAGCAAGATGCAGCCAGGTATACTAAAAGACTACCGGAAGTGGAATTGAGTTCATAATTTTAAAATACGCAACCTTGACTAATTTAAAGCTGAAAATTTTTTGCCACACAAAAATCAGCTGCATTACAAAATCAGTGCACTACAAAAGGAAACTCTTCAATAGTTCACTGCAGCACTTAACATCAGTTACACCGGACCTTTAGAAAGTAGTCCGCTTACCCAGTGATTTAGTCAATCAATATCAAGGTATAGAAGCAGCTTGGTCATCTAATAACCAGAAATTTGAAAGAAATTACCCATCCAAGACTTCCACTCAATCATGTCTTAAGTACACCCTAAATATGCATCATTAAGTCAGCGTCAGGCTCCCCATTCAATATGGAAATATGATAAAGGGGCCACAGCTAACTAGGTAAATTCAAATGAAAAATATTTAATATCTTGGCACAATGTGCTTCATGAATGACTTGAAGATGCTTCATCCAGTGACAACAATCCTTGGTTATCTCCAAGGCAGCAATGAACAATCCCAGACTGCATTGCATAAATTATCCTCTGGTTTGATTGGATGATCATTATCTACACTGATCCATAAGCACTTAGCTGCTATTGACTCAAGTAAATACAAAATTAACTTAGATGTTTCAGACAAAGTAAGCAAGTAATCTTCATCCGGGGGCTTTTCAAGACTTGAAACTGAAAAATAGAATGATCGTTTGGCCCATTCCATGATAAACAGGTGAGACCCGGAATTTCTTAAATTTTTGTTCAACCCCTATTTTCAAACGGAACTGAAAACATCAATACAGAGTAGTGGTCTGAAAGCATGGAATTGACCAAGACCAGCAGTAATGTATGAGTCACCTTTGTGAAAAGAGCATCCTATATTACGGCATTTCATTGTTTCTTATGGATTGGAATCAACCACGAAGTGTGCCAAATTCCATCAAGTCTTGCTTTGTTGCGGTGGACAGTTTACACTGATAAGAAGGGACCAGCTTTGCCTGCATGCTCAATACATTACTTTCATCTACAAAGGAATGCTAACCTAATTTAGCTTTGTGATCATTGTAATTTTCAATGGTCATTTAGGTTCCAGCTGCACCTTTGTGTTTGATATGTGGACATGCATCACACATACACATCTTAGGGCCCGTTTACATCAAACGTCAGCGTCAATGTAGCATCAATGCTGTGATGACGTTTACGACACAGCTCTCATTGATCACAGTAGAGTCACTTACGAATGAGGTTGCAACCCATATTGGAGCAACTCCATTGTGGTCAATGAGAGCTCTGTTGCAAGCATCATCACAGCATTGATGCTACATTGATGCCGACGCTGGGTGTAAACGGGCCCTTAGCCTATGTTTACATTGATGAGAATTGAAAGAATTAATAACGCGAATTTAAGATAACAAAAATCCTTGAAACTCACTTGTCAGTAAATAATAGTGAGCTTTCCCTAGTCAGTGAACGGAGCCTTAAATATTGGGATAGTATGTTGTAACAATATTTTGTTCAAAGCTGTTGGTACTTTTTCTGAAATAGGAAATAACAGTCTTTAAATTTACCTATGAATAACATCATGACTGTTAAAAAGAATCACCAACACAAGCAAACTAAAAGGAAATAGCATGGCAAATGGCCTGTGCTTAGTCAATTGGTTCGACTGTTATCCCTTTTGTCCCCAGTTACCCATTACAACATAAGAAGGTGACTCTGACAAAGGCCAAGCCAGCTTGTAACATCATTGACTCTTTGTTCAAATTAGCAGCGACTGAGGCTCAGCAGTGACTCAAAACACCCGAAGACAAGGCAACCCGTATTACGATCCGACGGACTCCCATCCCATGGGTGTTATTCAAATCCTACTCTCTGCAATCTAGGTGTTGTATCATCGTCACAACAATACATTCGACACTTCTACGATATCATCCCATTGTACTCTATTAAGTCCTGCAAGACGATGAATTTCCATCAACATCTAGAAACAATATTCGCCACAAGATGGGAAAACGTAAATCGGTTCAAACTGATGCTTAAAGCTTTCATTCACAGGACAGCACATCACTTTTCCTTGTACACTTTCTGCAATTTGCCTTCAACTGTTTGCTACTGTTTGTGCTCATAAATTTCAAACATCGATTGACTTCGGAGCATCGCCATTGATTGCGCGACTGCAGAGGAACATACTTGGGTACGTGCAGTGCCAAATTAACTTCTTTTGACAAGCCTTGTAATTTAGTTGTTCCCATTGTCTGCTTACTGGCTGCTTCATTTGTTCAGCTTCTACAGGAATTACCTACCATTTCTAATTTTAGGGTCTACAGTTGCTCGCAATGCCTGGCTACACTTCATTAAAGTTTTCAGGCAGTTTCGGAAAAAGTTCCAAGGAAGGACTGCCCCTGTCCATGAAACTAGAACGTATTCGCACCACTGAAAAGTGCTTCGATTCAGACGAAAGTTAAAATAGTAAATTTTTCAAAACAGATGAATTTACAGTAATCTCAACGGTTGAAGATTGTTAACCATGTCACCCAAGGCCTGCAAATTAAGTGAATAAACTTTTAGAGTAAGTGGAAAGATTCAATTGTTACCGCCCGCATCCGAAGGATGGGGGAAGATAATAGTTTCACAGGAGTTTGTCAGTCCACAGGGGGGGGGTACTCAGGTCTCAGGCGGGGGGGGGAGTACTCAGGTCCCAGCCAGGGGGGTACTTGGTCTCAGGGGGGTACTCAGTCC
>JBCAUG010094523.1:0-22033 GCA_038406175.1 Haplosyllis leylae | reverse complement strand
TGTGTGGCCGGACGTAAGCCCTTCCTCAGAGGATCCTAGGTACCGGAGGTCTAGGAGGTTTGCCCGAGACATAGGTTGAGCTCAGCCGTACCTGAGTAATACACCGTTCTACCGCAACTAAAAGACCTCGCACTGGCTATGACAGTGGGGGATCTGAACAGGACTAGAAACCAGTTGGTTCCAGGCGTCTTTCAGCGGGATGTTAGCTGTCCGAGTAGGGCTGCAGGGTCGGGAGTTCTTAGGGAGACTATTTAGCAGTGGTAGGGTGAGACACAATACAGCAGTTTGTTACACAGAAACGTTTTTTAATTTTCATTGCGATTCTCCATAAATTTAAGCAGTTTCCACAAAGGAACTTCAAACGGTACTTTTTGTTTTCAGAAATTTCTGAACTAAATTGAAAAGGAAGATGTGTTAATTGAATATTACTGACTTCAGTGACAGTAAAATATTTTCTTAGACTCCCGTAATTGATAACAAACTTTTCTGCCTTCGGGGTTAAAATTACCGTGGCACACAAGGCTATACTTACGGTATTATCAACTTCACGGGTGATGGACCCCGGGCCGAGTGTCCCGTCGCCTCGGGGGATTCTAGCGCTGCCTCCGCGGGGAGGAGCAGGGTCGAGCCGGGGGAGACGGGCGGCTTACACCGGGGTACACCACGGTACAGGGGGTGCCGACTAATACGGGTTTAGCCTCCGGGCACAACCCTCAGTTCACCGTAGAATAACCTCGTCTAATTAAATACGACGTTCATTTGCCACGGACGGAAATTTCCGACTGACATGAAACGTTGTGTGCCGATCTCTGCTGTCGGACGGTTTCTTTGGTAAAAAGTCGCACGTTGAAAAATTTCTTTATTTATATTGGGTCTGTCACCTGAACATTAAACGTCATTTGTTGTGAAGTACACTTTATCTCTGAAAAAGGAGAAAATTGCTTTGAACACTCCTATTATCAGCTGTATAGTTTGAGTCACTAAGTTAATTTACAAGTAAATCTTTTTTCTGACGATGTTAAAACGTTCAAAATATTTTATTTGAGCTTCTAACAATGGAAATTTCACGCTTTCCGTACATTTCAAAACTTCCGACTGAAAATCCAGATTTCCCATTGTCCTTCCATATGGAAATTTCCGAATGTATTTCAGCAGCGCGTATCAGACATTTGAGTTTTTCACGATAGGCGTTTCTGTCAGATTATCTTACAAATCTTTACACAGGGAAGAGCAAATAAAATTCATCAAAAATTTCCTGCAGTGGGGTTTGAAACCAGGACCTCCGGATCATCAGGCCAATGCCTTACCAACTGAGCTAAGTCAACATTCAGTTGCCAGCCTGAATCTTTATGGCCTTTCTAAAGACATGTTACATTGATTTTAGAATTCTAGAAAAAAAGTCCAACATGTGAAGTGGTGCATGAAACAAAGCTCACTTCAGAAATTTTCTGCCCAACATATTCCTGCCCAGCGAGTTGGTTTAACTTCTTGGTCTAACTTGGCTGCGGACTCATAAGTTCAAAAAGAAAAACAGCCGAGTAAACCAAAATGTATTTGCTTTCTGAAGGTTCCCAAGACAGTATAGACTTTTTGTTTTTATTTACATTTTAGGTAAGAATAGGCGAGTAAAATATAAAGATGTCTACGATGGTCCATTGCAATAAAATTGCCACACGACACTAAATTAGGGTCACGTAAATTGCCAGCTGTTTTCAAAGTCCCAGTTAGGAAATATCAGTGATTGCACAAAGAAGTTTATTCCCTGGTCCCGGACAAAGGTCTGCGACAGTCTGCACTGTTAAGTCTCATTCAGACCAAGCAATAGCATGAGCTTGAGCGAGAGTGGCATCGCTTGGTCTCGCTAGCAGCAAAAAATCAAATGAGTTCTGGACCCATTTTGGTAGCAGCATCACTAGTGGCAATGCTCTGGCTATTGCTTGGTCTGAATGATGCCATTGACATCAATGTATTCTTTTCCAAGCGGGATGCCACTCTCACTCATGCTATCGCTCGGTGTGAATGGACCCTTAGACTATGTTTTAGTCTAGTTGTAATGGCACTGCTTATTTTAGGATTTTTTCTTTACGTATGGCATGAATGACCAAACCATTTAGAGTCAGCTTAGTGATTGAGTTTGGGGGTTTGAGGTCCAAGGGATTTTGAGGAATATGCCTCGGCATTTTTATGATAAGTAGGCCTACTTTAGGCTGCAGTCATTGGTTCGGAATTTGTTTTACACAGATGTCATCATGATGTCATAATGACATTACATCATAGCAATGGACCAGTCTGTTGTGCCTTTTTTATTTTCAAATGGTGTAAAAAGCGATGGGATGTGAAACAATGTCTGGTAAACAAAAATGAATGGCGTATTCCAAGAGGAGATTTTTGAGCTCTTTTGTTTGGTCTCCAAATTTCTCCATAGTTTTCAGAAATGCTTGTAAAACATTGACCGTGAACCTTTGTAATATATCTTAGTTAGCTGACATAGGACAACAACTTACACTGGCCCCATTACAAGAATCTTGATACGTAACCTTCTGTGCTGGAATATTCCCATCTTTAAATATAATGATATCTCCTGTTTATGGACAAACGTTTATGAAGAATTAAAGGTCGTCAAGATGTGTGAGTCACTTGTGTAAAGATAGTAGATAACATTTATTTTTATTGGAAAACAAGATGAAATCAATCACAAATATTATCTATTTCCATGAAATCCAGCCAGGGGCGGTGGGATGAAAGAAAGAAAGCAAAGACGTTACGTCGTTAAATGTCGCGACGACGTTACGTTTGAATGTCGCGACTTGGCGCCCGAGGGTGATTGTTGTCTTTATATTCAACTATGAACCTGTGAAAACACACACATGTACATGTTACTAGGCTGCCAAATCGTCTCCATGGAGACAATATAGAGAATAAAATTCAGTGCGTAAAATTAATGTTCTATACTTATCGGTTTGTCATGCCATAAACACATCATAAACCTCAAACATGAAGAAGCGAAGCGCCGTGTTGACAGTAAACGCTTCGTAATCTTGCAAAGTAAGAAAAAAAGTTACCAATACACGACAGTCAATGCCAAGATAAATATAACTTACAAGCTACGTTTTCAGTAAAGTCAAGTTTTTACGAAGTCAGTGAGTCAATGTTACAGTCGAGTTACCACGGTAACGATAATGGACCCTTAAATAGCACCATGTTGGGCAAATTAAGGTATAGATTTCACTGTGTTCGTCGGGCCATCCTTCTGCAAATTGCTCTCAACAACTTGGTTTGTCACTGCGAATAGAATTAGACTGTAGGTTAGACAGGGGAGGGGGTGTGCGAGGGGGTCAGGAGGGGGCAGCGCAAATGAATTTTAATGGGGAAATTATTCATTACTTGTCAGATTATAGTTAAAGGTACCAAAGTTCCTCCACTATCTTGTTTTTAGTTCTCTTTTCAAAAGGAAAAGGCATTGATGGGCATTCGAAATAAGATGCTATTTTTAAGAAGTATCACAATTTAAATTTTACCAGTTAGGATTATTTAAGATTCCTGACCCCAGCGACAATGTGTGTACATCATCACATGAGTAACATCTACAATGGCAAGGAATAGATCTAACAGAAATGCTTATCGTGAAAAACTAGATTGACACCCATGTTTTGGACCTGTGGTGTCGTCTGAAATGTGCTCAAAGCGTGATGGATTCCTCAGATTCACCTCTCGTATGCTATAGCCTGGCAGCCAATCTAATTAGGGCACTTACTTTCTCAAGTACTGTTGGGAGTCGAACCTGTGCTTAGCTGTTTCAGATGATTTAGGGTTGTTTTTCAGGGGAACTATAACCAAAAAATTACCTGGCGTCTTCTCTATTTGTGGTTTCTGGCTAAAACTGGGGAAACATTCTGTTCAGCATTGATTGGTCACTCTTGTCTTAAAGAAAATAAACAACCCTTCCTAGCAACGGTTTCCAATCAGTGTTATGTGTTTACGTTTAACTCAACGTGGCTCTAAAAGGTCACTTTGTTTTTTGCCCGGAGGACCATCTATAATCTCCGTTCAGAGATAAAATATACAGATGAGAAATCTTCAAATTATCAGGAAGAAAAACAAGCAAAGTTCAAACAGAAGGTGTCAAGAGTGCCAACACTATCACCAGAGATAACCAATTCTTAGGTCCAATCATTCTCACGAGCACTTCAAAATCCATTCACAAAGACCAAAACATTACATGGGACAACACAGGGCGGATCCAGAACTTCTCCCAGGAGGGGGCGCAAACCCCTAGCCGGGGGCGCCTACCCAATATATTAATAACATTTTCTGAAAAACCCTATGAAATTAAAGAAATTTTGGTCCGTAGGGGGCGTGCCCCCTTAGATCCGCCACTGAATAGGTACTGTCTTTGCATCAAAGAACTTTTTTATGCGGCTTTCAAGAGTTTAGTAGAAAAAGTTGCTTTGAAACCGCAATGTGTGAATTAGGTCGCACTGAAGTCATCGCTGTTTTCTGTCGCAGTCAACGAACTATATATTCCGTTAAAATTCAAGTCCACCCCCGAAAAAAGACAAAACCCTTCTTTCCTAAAATTGTTTTGTTACCTACCCCCCCCCCCAGAAAAAATTTGTTTTCAAATTGTTTTTTTCAATTTTTTGTTCAAATATTTTTTTCTTTAAATTTTTTTCGGGGGACATAAGTCCCTCGGGATAGGTTTGTTACGTGGCGGGCGGTATGCCTCTTGCGTTCACACAGGAGGACTTTCTTGTTCTTTGAAATGTTTCTCACTTTTTATGTGAACCAAAAAAGAAAAAGAAATGAAGAGATGAAATGCAAAAAAGGAGAAATGTAAAATGAGGAGAATCTATGAAGAAAACGATCTACTTAATAATGTATTGCTTAAAACTTTCTCTGCGGTATTTACGTTAAACGTATTAAATCTTGGGTAAACACTGATTTCTGATTCAGATCACGTTTACCGTTTAAAACGCTTCAACTTGTGACGGATTGAGATTCATTCTAATTAAATTGAGTAAAAACAGACGGATAAAACTCATGATTGATGGAATATTGGAATTTAAGGCTTGTTCACACTGTGCGGTTTTTTTTCTGATTGCGACTGCGATTCTTCTTATCGTAACAAATGGGTTGTACAGGACTCAATGGAAGTGTTTACACTATGCGACTGTGACAACATTACCACCTCCTATCTAGCTCCCCATAAGCAAAAACAAATCGCACTCGCAATCAGAAAAAAAACGCACAGCGTGAATGAGCCTTAAGGCCCGTTCACGCGGTGCGATTTCTATCTTCGTGCGACAGCGTTTTATTTTCCTTAAGGATTTAGTTTCATCAGAGGCGGATCCAGAGCTCCTATAGGAAGGGGAACCAACCCCTAGCCGGGGACGCCTAGCCAATATGTCAATAAGATTTTCTGAAAAACCCTATGAAATTACAAAAAAAATTTGGTCTGTGGGGCGGGGTGGGGGCGCACCGGGAGCACCCCCATTAGATCGGCCACTGTTCATTGTCGTAATTTAACATTTACATTCAATTCTATCTGACCCATTTGCTGCGACTGTCGCAGAAACCGCAGTCGCAATCGCATCGTGTGAATGGGCCTTTAGTGAACATAGAAAGCGGCTATTGAATTGTGACTTGTCTGTTCAATCAGAGGATTAAATTCATTAATTTAAATTTAATTTAAATTCTGTGGATCCTCGGAGGACCGGTTTTTGAGTAGGAGTGAAGTTGAGTCGCTTTGTATGCCCTCCACATTTATCTGCAAGTAACACTCTGGTATTAGAGAAAACCAACCACTGCGAACATTAAACAAGAAAGCCATGAGTTAAGAAGCACAGCTGTTTTAAAGTGGGAACCACAGACAGGATAGAGAGAGAGTGGAGTAGAACAGAGATTAAATGTCAGAACAATGTGTCTACTCGGAATTACATTTGCTCTTAACGTCAACCTTAACTTTTTAACAACAATCATGATATAAATCTTCTGAAACTTTGAACTGCATGCTGTTTGAAGTAACTTGACCAGACAGTAATTTGATTAATATGTTCAGAGGATATACAAAATGCTGTTTACACCATGTCAAAACGAATGCGAAATTGAGGCGGTCACATTGCTGCTTTATTATGTGAAGCCTCCGGCAAGCATCTTAGAAACTTTCAGTTTCCTCAATGTGAGTGATCCAGCCATAAAAAAAGTTCCGAATACTTCTTACCTGTGTCTATGCAGGACTTGTAGAGCGTCTTTGCTTTGAGAGTGGCGTTGGTGTCATAGTCACTGGCCGTTTCATCTTCTAATATCTCTGAAATCAGACACACGTATAAAGCACTGGTTAATGGGAACTCTCGCCAGTCTCTTCGCCTCGTCTGTCAGACGTAGACGACGTATTAAGTGGTTCACAAGAATCTGGGTTTCCGTTCCGAAAGGTTAAACTGGTCCGATAGTCTAAAGGCCTGTTCACACAGAGAGCGAAAGAGAACGCGAAAACGAAAGCAATCGCGCTTGAAAGTGAGTATGTATCCAAATTACAAGGAATATGGTCTTTGCAGACACGATGCAGGTTTTTCATATCAATTTCTGGTTAAACATCAATCACATTAAATTGGATATTTTTGTTTCAAATGCAAATAATAATGTGTAAATATGATCAAATTATAAAGTGTGTATCTCCTAAGTTTTCTGTACTGCCATCCTTATTTTTTTTTGTCCAAAAAGTTGTTAAGATGTGACACCTACTTTATTTGTTTACTTGAGTTTTTGGACCATATTAAATTCTGTGAAGAAGTACTGAATATTTTTGAATTAAATATGGAATACAGTGCACATTCTACACATTTTGATTTTTATTTGAAGTGAAAATGAGAAAAAATGAAGAAGATATGGAAGAATATACAAATTGATACAAAAAACCTGTATCGCTTATCTACTAGTTCACTGGATTTTGCATCAATTACTAGAAGTTTCATTTTTGTCACTGAATACTGATTGCAGCACATAGTTTCTTTCGTCGGTTAACTTGATTGATGCATGCCCTGATGTACCTAATATTATTGTTTAATCTCTGTTGAAGTTTTCAAGTTGACAAATACCATTGACGTTTTAACAGCATGACTCACTCAACTAGACCATCATTACCTATAATCTTACTTATATGAACTTTTTTCTCTTCTGTTGCAAGTTGAATGAGTTTGTCCTAAATTAATATCATAATATCTCTCACACAGTTTACGTAGTAGTGTTTATATTACTTTCTTACCTGGACTTTTTGTGTTTTGCTTTTCCTTGAAATCGTATTGAAGTGACTTGAAGTAACATGAAGTTCATGCTTCGTAACAGCTGGTCAAAAACTTTATGTTACAAAGCTTCCATTTCCACAGAGACGACACAAGTTTTTTGAGCTGGTCTAATCATTACATGCAAGTTGTCATCTCATCTACTTTGCAAAATGAATGTTACATGTACAAATGTGCACGTCCTATCTGAAAGTGTCTGAAAGTGTCCAATGTTAGCAGGTTTCTGCAGGATTCTAGCTACCTTACATCACAAGACAAGGCGACGATACTACTGGTAGATAATGGCAGCGGGCACATACTTGCGGTTAGATCTTGTGACATAATGCATATGCACCGAACTTCTTCGATATCAGTCTCAAGATTTTTAGGTAATCGCTGCGGTGGTTTGTGGTTGTATTAATCTAGATACAGGTCAGTTGTGGACACAAAAAGATGACCACATAGATTATTCACAGCCGCTAGATCTCTTACTAATTGTACACGTGCGTAATATCAATCTAAATTTTTCTTCCCAATGTTTTCTGGGTGAACTAACCAGTCAATCAGGATATATTTGACAGTATGCGATTTCAGGCACAAGGTTTCAACTCAGTAATTAACATACAATTGATGTAACGCCTGCAGCGTCCGTATTTTTGTTAGCCCCTGCGCGGCAGTTTTCCCCACTGAATCAACAATTCTTGTCTTACAAATATGGATCAAACAGGATAAGTCCGGTAGAAATTATCCAGCTTCCTGTTTTGATCGTAATCATCAGGTGTGCAATTCATGAAGGGTGACAGTAGCTGTGACTTATTTGATCCTCTTCACAAGAAAATATTTTAGAAAAGATGACCTATCATCGTTTGTCGAACAGTGTTTTTAAGTAGTTGCAAAATATCATTTGTTGACCAAATTATTTTCACTCCGAATGAAATGCTTTTATTTTGTTAAATTTTGACAATTTACGATGACCTGTCAAGTACAGTTTATGGACCAGCGACTGAGTTTTAAGAGTGCTTTGATCATCCAGGATATAGACGGAGGAAGAGCTTCCCAGACGAAATTTCATATCACTCGAAGCAAAAAGCTTCTTGCAAATGGGACTTTTTGCAGTGTCTCGAAGTTAGGTCAAAGAATATACGTTTGTTTATCTTGGGTTGGGAGTACATACTTGAAAAAAAAGTTGTGTGGAGTAAGCCTAAGTTTTTACTGGGAGTGTGGAAATAGTTATTAAAGAAATTATGCATGCAAATGAAGTGCGACTTTAAATCACAACTGAAGCCCAGAAAAAGGTAATCTTCTCCCAAAAAGGGTAAAAATGGTAATATTTGTCACCTTTCAATTTAGGAAAGATTACTTTTTGGCCAAAGATTTCAATCAAATATTTGTTTTGTAGTGCGGAAAAGATATTTTAAACTGAACTAACTAATAAAACTAACTAATTAAACTAATAAATGATCAAACTAAACTGAAATACTAGGGTCGTCTTAACTTCGGATCAAGACCCTCACCTGAATATCTTTAGTGCGATGGAGGGAGAAAGTCATGGGGTTCTTTCCCGGATTCTCTCTCGATTCTTGTAGGAGACGTGCAATAGGACATATTTAAAATGTCAAGTCGCATTCGTGGCCAAATTTAGAGGCTGACGACATCCAGCGAAAATGTTGTTTCAGTACTGTGACAATGATAGATATTGGTTGAAGGTGGATGAACAATTCTTGTGAAAATTATGCTGGAATTTAGCTTCGTGTTTCAAACTAACTTCTGGCTCAATACACCTTTTGAAATTGATAACGCTATTGAAAATGAAGTAGGTAATAAACTAGTGGGTTGTCATTGCTTGATTTGTTTCATTGCTGACCAGCAGATATATTTAAATTTTGTTATTTTATTGTTAACACATGCAACTTATCTACACTTTTTTAAAATTTAATTAATTATTTACATCCTTCAGGTGTTTTTCATCTTTCGTGTAATTGGTTTCTCGTACCTATTGTTAGGTCTGCAGAGATTACACGCTAAAACTGGTAGGCTGGCTGCCATGCACATGGTGCCATGAAAAGCTAATTCAATAGTGGGACAGTGCTAAAGATGGAAAAATTCAGAAAACAACTGTGAAAACTCAAAATTTCAATTGGGGTGTTGGGGACATATGCTGGCCATCTCTGATCAGCCATCTTGGATGCAAGCTGGTACCAGAATTCAAAAAAATGACTGGCCCGGCCCAACCATTAGAGACAAAGGCTTGCGTCAAAAACATACACCCAAAAGAATTGGATAAATCTTCAACTTTAACACATTTGAGTTTTTCACGATAGGCGTTTCTGTCAGATTATCTGATAGACCTTTACGCAGGGAAGAGCTAGGCAGGAATGTGTTGGGCAGGAGATTTTTCAAGTGAATTTTGTTTGTTTCATGTACCACTTCACATGTTGGACTTTTGTTCATTTCTATAATCAGTAAAGCATGACTTTATAAAGGCCATAAAGATTCAGGCTGGCAACTGAATGTTGACTTAGCTCAGTTGGTAGAGAATTGGCCTCATGATCCAGAGGCCCTGGTTTCAAACCCCACTGGGGGAAATTTTTGACGAATTTTTTTTTGCTCTTCACTGTGCAAAGATCTGTCAGATAATCTAACAGAAACGCCTATCGTGAAAAACTCAATTGTTCTCCATCTTAGATTTCAGCCATTGCTCAACAGTTAAAAACTTGCATCAAAAATATACGCATCATAAATTTGAGTCAATCAAATTATGACATGCTGTCCATCTTTGAAGTAATCTGCTCCACTATTTTTTTTAAAAAAATGAAACAAGCCCAGCAACGCTATAGTGACCAGAATTACTTCAATGAATCACGGAAGCTTGAACACTCAGCTTTAACTTAAAAGTTGTCTGGAAATGTTCAAAATGAGTACTGAAATACTAAAATTTCTGTAGCACAAAACTTAATCATCGTAATTCCGACAGAAATTTAAATTTATGAAAAACTTGAATGAATAGGTCTAACAACAGAACAAGAGTCAATGGGTTCGAAGTCTCAATTCAAAGTTTTTACACATATATTTCCGAGTTCATGTTAGTGTTTTCCCTACTTATAATTACTCGGGACGTCTGCACCTTTCCTTGATTGTCACCATGTGAAGCATGACCTTCAGCTTTGTGCGCTATACCTTTAGCAATTCGTTCAATTCCTTCCTTGTTCAAACTTACAGTGTCTAAGTACACACCTTTGTTTATTTTCCCAGTATCCTCATTCATCAAGGCAATTGTGAAGTCCTCAAACTCTGCTGACGTCTCATCGCAAATTTCTTCAATTGCCATGTTCAACTGGTCAATCTTGGCTCTATTCTTGTTTCCTCTGAACGGAAGCACAGCTGAAAGGATGACGTTGGCTTCGGGGAACTGATCATCAAGACTGTTGATGGTTTTCTTGATTTTCTGCTTCAGAAATTTGTCAACATCTTTCTTCGCGTGCCTGAAGCCACAATGAAGAAATACCGACTTAAGTTTTGGAAACCTGGGTAGACTGCTTCCAACACTGGAAGCATTGTTGAAATCCAGGTCATTTTGAGTATGTACGTAACATTTTTTCTTTGCTCTGGTATCATTTTTCATTTCTTTCAGGACAAGATCTGCAATGACAAGAATTTCTACATTTATTGTTTCTTGAGAATCTTCCTTAATTTTCTTCCCTTTGTCACATTTTCTCTGCTTATTCTGTCCCTTCTTAATCTTTTGCATCGTCTGGTCATCATCATCGTCAGCGTCATTGCTCCTATCGTTGTGATCACTTTCCCCGTCTTCACCGTCTTGATTGATATCTCTGACTTCAACAACATCAAAACCAGCATTGGGAGGAAGTACATTATCATTATTAATTTCACTGTCATAAAGTTCATTCACTGCCTGCCATTCCAAAGGTTGATTCGAAATTTCAACATCATTTTCCTCGTCAGAAGAAAAATTTAAAACCGAAACGACCTCTGTCGAATGTCGATACAATTCCTCATATCTGTCCTCAAATGTGCGGTAAGTAGTTTCTTCCATGGCTACGCTCTGACCATGTCCATTAAGTGTCCCTGCACTTTCTGGGATGCCATACTGCGTTCTGATACTAGTAGGCGACTGTCTTTCGTCGTCGTTATGGTCATAGTTTTCATACGTGCGTTGTGGTCCATGAGGTTGGGGTTGTCGCAACCCGTCAGGAGCTGCTGGAGGTGAATTGTTTCTGTCGTCATTCTCGGTGATGGTTGATACCGTAGTAACATGGTTGTTTCTGTAGGTCACCCTGCACCTGCTTCCCTGTGGGTGATAGCGGGTTAGTCTGGGAATTCCAACCCTGGCGTATGCTTCAATGGAAAGTGGTTCAGTGATTCCAGGATTTTGTACAGTACCAGAGTGTCCGGAGTTATTTACAGAAGTTCCATGATGAACTACTTCAAGACTGTCATCGCCATCCCGTGTTTCACTTGAAGCATTCGGAATTTCAGGCAATGGTCTGTTTCTGTTTCTTTCTTTTGGTTCGTAATTTGATTCTGAAGGGAAAGAATATGGGACTATCCTTCAAACGCATCATTTTCAAAGCATACAATTTCACCCTGCATGAAGGTAAAACTGATCTTCAACGAAAACGACAGAATTATCGAAACCTCTCATAATAATTATGAAAGTGACATGCCATCAGTAATTTGTTGGTAATTTTTTCAATTAAGAGGGCATTATTAAAGATGTACTGGATTATTTTGAATTTAGACAAAAGAAATTGAAAAAAATTAAATCGTACCTGTTTTAAAAATATATTTCTGCAGTTCTTCAACCAGGCGCTTTTGTCCGAGTTTTTTCAAAATAACAATCAAGTTTTCAACACTGGCGGATTTTCCCACAGCATCCTTCCATGTCAGCATCATCTGCATCTTTTGTTCTATCAGATCGTCTCTGTATCTGGAACTTGATTTAGATTCTCAAAATTACAAATGTAGAAAATTAAAACACCATTGCAACAGCAAAGATTTGCTTTTATTCTATAAGGTAATACTTGAAAGATCTATGCACAGGAATAAAAGAAATCCTTTCAGTCAAAAGCCACCCACACACTCGTCCCTATTCCACGATGCAATGAGACCTAAAGTAGAGGGAGGTTACACCATGATGCAATTGCTCCGATACCATGAGACGATAGGACAGCCCTCGCCCCTGTGAACAGATGGACAAACAGACTAAAAACATTACCTTTCCACAAACTAAGAATGGAGCAGTAAAAAATCCTACTCGTATGCTATATTCTCGATCTGTCCTTCACGCAGTCCAAGTTCCAGGCCGAAGGAGGTCATCAGGCTTTTCTTCAAGGTCATGGCCACTTCTCTAAATGCCAAACCTAGATGATCAGCAATTTCGGAGGTGACTGGATGCTACAGGTAAAAACGAAAATTCTTGAATATGCTAATAATTGAACTTCATTGGCAAACGACATTTGGCCGTACATGTTACCATATCCTTATTGCTTACCTGTAATGCATGTTTATTGGTCAGATCCATGGTGAAGTGTATGCTCGTTGTTGCCACGGGAAACGTTTCTCCTTTTTTCAGCACCAGGACAGTTGACACCCCTCTGAAATATTTCTTTGATATTCAAATTCAATCAACCCAAAGTTTTGGACATAATTATTTAAATGCATTCAGAGACCATTGCATAATTAACTACAAAATTCTTCGTCACCATTTAATTTCAATAATTTGCAATTTTATTGTAAAACTAGGTAGTTACAGTAAAAGCTTTGTTGTTACAAAATGTTCAGCCCGTTTTACCTGAATTTCTCTTTTGCAATGTTGTCGTACTGATGAACTAATAATCTTGTAACCTCTATGGGGGACCAATTTGAATGACCCTGACACGAATCACATGGTTGAAGATCATCAAAACAAAAAGATTGTCTCTGAAAAATATAAAATAGAATGAACCATTGCTTTCTTCGATTCAATTTTGGGCTGTAGGGCCAACCATATGTTAACTGCATTCAAAAAAACAAAATGACCAAGTGCGAAGCAAAATCTTTTGTGATTTTTTTCGAAGCAAGCTTTTATTATGCCGAAGCCTGTCAGCATTGAATTTGGCTACAAAGTGCCCAAATGGCTGTAAAATTACACACCAAACCGTAGTCTCCATGAAGACAAGAAGAGGGCGCTGGCGGAGGTTTCCAACAACGGATTCCTTCAGCTGAGGTCAGTATGACGTCCAGTCTAAAAAATGAAACGCTTAGTCTCATCAATGAATTATTCCATCTTTGTATCCGTTTGCGAAAAATTTAATTGTTTGCTGATTTTTAAGTACCTGTCATCTGGCATGACGTCATTGTGTGGTAGTCTAATCTGGAATCTTTCTAACAATCGTCTGTTTACGTAGAGTTTCTTTTCCCTGTTTATGAGTTCCTGCAACACAGACGAAGAGTAATTATATTTCAATTTGAACAGTAATTAGTGTCCTGATAAGTTTTCATATCAATCACTAAGAAGAAGTGGAAAATTCTGAAAAACAAACCTGCAGAAAATCTTTGATCTGATAGATTGGCTTGCATAGGTAGAGACGCAGGTTTACTTCCTGTTCTCCAGTCACCTGACAATGGCTTCCGAACAAGAACCCTTCCACTTGTAGGCGTGACTTCCTAGATAAGAAAATAGGACACTTTGTTTTGAAAAAAAGAGTATGTTGTGAAAAAGAATACGAAAAGGAGAATTAAAGTGAAAATGCTAATTTTACTGGATACCTACTGCGTGCAGGTGCATATGAATTGGGTAAAGTGTCGAGTGTATATCAAGACATATCTCTCTGTGACGATGAAACACACATCTGGATCAACTCCAGCTATTGGTACATATGTGTCCGGCCTGTCCAATCTGTACACCACCTGAAAAGATTCTTTAAAATTACACTGCTTAACCATTGATAACAAAATTAATTTAATTGAAGGAAATTAGACATGGATTAACAGAATTATTTCTACCAAAAGTATTTCAGACTCTCAATAAAAAAAATCATTATTCTGTTGACAAGAGATTTTAACAATAACAGAAAAGTCCTCCTGCGTGAACGCAAGAGGCATACCGACCGCGGCGTAGCAAACCTATCCCAGGAGATAAAAAAAAATTCAAAAAAAAAAAAAAATTTCGGGGAGGGGGATGGGTACCCCCAGCTGGACTGGGTACCCCCTGCCCCCCACCTCCCTGGCTGGACTGGGTACCCACCACCCCCACCCCCCCTGGCTGGACTGGGTACCCCTGTCCCCCCTCCCCCCTTCCTCTCCCCCCAGCTGGACTTGGTACACCCCCTGGCTGGACTGGGTAATGCCCCCCCAGCTGGACTGGGTACCCCCCTTGTGGACGTACAGACACCTGTGAAAACATTACCTCCTCTCGTACTACGTACGCGGTCGGTAATTATCAGAGAAATATGATACTTTCTTACTTTTCCATATTGAGATAATTCAGGCTGTGAGTAGTATACTCTTATGAACGGCAGAAGCTCGGATTCCGCACAATGAGGGACCATTACACACACGTGAAGACGAAATTGTCTGGAGAAAGGCCAAAACAAGAAATTTATCACACAACCCTCTAGTTCTTGGGAAAGTCACCAGGAATTAGTAATTTTGTCTGGGTATTAAATCAACTATCTTTAATGACAACACAGTGCGAGGTCTTTTAGGTGTAACCTAACGCGGTGGTATTGCAGCTGGTCTCAGGTACGGCCGAGACTGTGTAACGCTATAACTGATCCTATAGACCCCTGGTACCGCAGATCTCTCTGAGGTATGTCTTACGTCTAGTTCCACATAAGCAAGACGTAGTTCAGGTTTAGTTGATTTATTGCAGTAGATTACAATCCTCTGTGTTACTCTCAGCATCTAAGCCTAATCAGCATTTAAGCCTGGTACAATGAATGGTGCGATAACCTGGTTCAAAGACACTGATGTCCGGTGTACATCAGTTTAAGTACTCGAGGTACCTTGCCTTGATTGGCTCTGATTAATGACTATAGCCATTGGCTACCCATCTAGTTAGGTCCCGTGGGGCCTTTTACCTAGGATGTGTAGTCGACGGCTTGCACAGTACTTTAGGACTGTGCAGCAACAACATTTCAAGTTGATCACCTCCGAAATAAATACTGGATGCAGCGTGTTTTAATTTTCAAATACAACAGTTCAATTTTGATTGGAAACATAGATCTATCAAATCGAAGTTACACAGAACTTGGGGAATTATCTCGGAAATTACTAACTACCTACCGTTAGTGATGCAGAAGCTGTTAACTCCCAAGCAATGCGTAATGTCAGCAAAAACTTCAGCATTGATTCCTTTTAAAAATATAGACTTCTTCTTCGTATCGTGTAATTTGCAATTTATTGTGATTCATTGCATGGATTCCCCAGTACTCAGAGGTGCCGCCCCCTGTCGGTACGTGCAGTCAGACCGTGGGCGTTTCAATGTGTAAACTGAAGTGCGCTTCCAAGTTCGTCATCGAAAAGTGTCGGTGTAAACTTTCATACATGATAGGTATCAAAATCTGTCATAATAATACAGCAGTGTAGTAACGGTAGGGGTCTTTTCTTGACAGAGGAGGGCTTTTATTGACTTCATCGAATTTGACAAATCACTACAGTATGGATTGCGACCAATTTAAATATTTAGTTCGTTGTCAGTGAAGCTTTGTAGTGACATCCTATACAAGTAGGAAGGTTAAATTATTTCAAATAATGTAAGTTATTTGTTTCCACAGAAACTGACCTCTCAAAATGAAATATGAAACGCAGAATATCTGTGGCCCTAATTAAACGAATTGTTCTCAATGTAAAAAAAAAATTGTGTGCAAAATGTGTTTATTCACAAGATGTTATTTTAAATTGTCCCTTAATTTGTAGGTGAAGCTGGACAGTGTAACATGTGGCAGATGCTGAACTGCAGCATTCAAACTTACTGTGCGTAATGACCTATTACTAACATATTTGTGTTCCTACTTGGTCGAAAATATGATAAATTAGAAGAGTTGAGGAGAAAGTTAATTGTAAAAAATGACAATTTTAAAACTAACTGTTTCAACCTGACTATGTATGGAAAGTTGGTATGTACTTTTGGTTCTGTACTTCAGTGGAGTCTCTAGGAAGAGGAGGTGAAGGCTCTGGCTGTGATTGTCAGCCTCTCTGTGAACGCGATGAGTACAACATTATGACGTCATACGCGCCACTCTCCATGGTGATGAACAGACGCTTGACGCTTTCTACAGATTTACCTCAGAATTATGAAACTGTTCTTAGGCTTCAGGTAAATCAATAGTCTTGCTCTGTGAATGGAATATCTGTTTGTGAAGACTCCTGCATTTTGAAAAACTTCTAGTGTCCTCATTGGATGAAATAGAAAATCGCGGGACTTCTATAGCAGAATTTGAGAGATTTTGGCTTGATATGACATTATCATCTCAGAAACACAGACAATAGTTCATGTATGAAGCCGTGTGGTCTTCTTGTTGGTGACCCCTAGAAAGTCACCTTATTGGTATTTGGACTTTTTCCAACTATTTTGGAAAATTTTCCCCGTGAAGTGAAACACTATTTCATGCAACGGGAGATCGAACATATGTGAAGTACGTTTAAAATCATCTTTAATTAAATGTCAACTTGTCAGGGATCTTAGACGGCAGCCATTACCAGAAATCACAAAAGTGCCTGGTATCAATCACAATGTCAACATAGACACTTCCAACAAAAGCGTACACTTTTATTTGGGTCAATCTTCAACTGCAATACATTACCTGCCCTTTTGGATGACAGTTATTACCAAACACAATAAAAGTGGCTACCATTGGCCCCATCATTTATGATTTTGGGTTGTAGTTGACATTCAAGGTGGCTGACAACATGATAACTCATCATAGGTGATAGCAAAATGTTCCATCCTCCCAATCTAGAATTTCAAGCTTTTCCAATGTTTAGTTCAATCTGATCTGGAATCTTCAGTCTTATTTTCCATGAGATTTTATGAGTCACCAAAGTAAAATTCTTCACTCTTTGATATTTATTCTTTAATAAATATGAGTGAACATGATTAAGTTGTCTGTGAGCATCATGCAAACACAAAATAATCTTTATTTGATGATCCATGACTGAACAGACTAATATAATCAAAAGAAGTTTAGTTGTGCCTAATTGAGTTTTCCTAAATATCTTTCACTGAATTCGCTGAATTCAGTGAAGCATTACAAAATCCAAAATTAGTATGGTTACCAGAGATACTCCATATCTGACAACAGATACACTCCCAGATTTAGTGGTAAAAAAGATATTTCCATTACTGTCTCTAGGATGGTATCTATTCACATGGTTGAGTCACAATGGATATTTAACCAGAGCTAGAAATGGAAATGTACAATTGGGATGGTAATATATCTGTTGCTGGCTGGGTAATACCTGTGGTAACCATACCATTTTTGGACTTATTATTGATTTACTGAATTCCCTGAAATTCAGAGAAATGAATTTGGTGAAAACAGAAAACAACTAAATATCTTGCCACTTTTCACAGGACTATGCCGGGTTGTACGAGGCAAACATCAGCTATGTTGTAGCAGTTGAACAGTTAGGAGGACCCATGTCACAGGTATAATATACTGAATATCCATGTCACAAGTACACAATACTGAATGCCCATATCACAGGAATTATGTAATAATGAATACTAATGTCACATGTACAAAATACTTAACAACCATGTCACAGATACAAATAATTAATACAAATGCAACAAGTACAAAATATTGAATATCCATGTCACAAGAACAGTATGATGAAAAACATGATCACAATAACTTCCATATCAAGATATTAAAAAGTTTAATTAATTTCATTCATATATCACCTGAAATGTTACAAAATCAATTTGCTATTGCAGGTCTACTATGGAGTTATTACACTCCATGCTAACTTTAAACCTTTACTGGAGAGTATGCAAGTGGCAATAAACTTGGCATGTCATGGAGAAAATATATCAATGAAAGAAACTTATGTTAATCTTCTAAAGTATAAAGTCCAGACTTTGGAAGAAATGGAAACGGAAATGATGACATCTTACTTGTTCAACTACATGTTAAATTTTGGCGAAAACGACATATTTGAAGACG
Source organism: Haplosyllis leylae (assembly GCA_038406175.1). Classification (NCBI taxonomy): domain Eukaryota; kingdom Metazoa; phylum Annelida; class Polychaeta; order Phyllodocida; family Syllidae; genus Haplosyllis; species Haplosyllis leylae. The sequence goes on along the minus strand of JBCAUG010094523.1, from coordinate 3,585 downwards.
TCTATTCCAGAGTAACTAACGACTTGTTTCATGATCAGAGCGAGATGTCCAAGTTAGTTACGGACATGTCTGCAAAGCTTGAGATACTCAAGAATAATGACAGTATCATGCTAAATTGCATCAATGTGCAAAGCAATTTAGTAAATCTGCAGAGTCAGCTGAATATTCAAGCTGGAAATATAGAGACAGCGCTGGCGGCTGCTGCTGAACATTATAGTAAAATTAACATGGCACTGAAAAGAGACGCTACTCTACAAAAATGGATCAAACACAAACATGAAGATACATCTGATTACTTTAGGTATGTGGCAATCCTCTGAAAGAGTTGTTATCACAATAAGAAATTTAAAAGTACAGTTTGACTAAACCGTAATTCTTGAACTTATTCACAAAAGAGTTAGCTCCAATGCATCAGTAAAAATTTACGATACAGCAGTGGATATTTAAACATATTATTTGATCTTACAATGCCATCTCCCAGAGTACATTTCCTTGTTTTCAGAGATAATTACGCAGAAGTCTCGATCTTCTTCGAGGAGTTAAGTTCCTTTTCTCTTGTACAACAAGAGACGGACAGCTTCACTAGTCTTATCTGTGAGTAGAATATCTTTATCTGTGAGTAGTATAGCTTTATCTGTGAGTAGTAGAGTCTTAACTGTGAGTAGTATAGCTTTATCTGTGAGTAGCATAGTCTCATCTGTCTGCAGTACAATCTTAGGTGTATGTTCACTCGTCTTATTTGTAAGTGGTATAGCCTTATATGTGAGTAGTATAGCCTTATCTGTGAGTATAATAACCTTATTTGTGAGTAGTATAGCCTTATCTGTGAATAGTATAGTCTTATCCATGAGTAGTATAGCCTTATCTGTGAATAGTATAGTCTTATCTGTGAGTAGCATAGACTTATCTGTGAGTAGTATAGCCTTATCTGTGAATAGTATAGTCTTATCTGTGAGTAGTATAGTCTTATCTGTGAATAGTATATTTCTATCTGTGAGTAGTATAGCCTTATCTGTGAGTAGTATAACCTTATTTGTGAGTAGTATAGTCTTATCTATGAGTAGTATGGCCTGTTCTGTGAGTAGTATAGACTTTTTGTGAGCAGTATAGACTTATCTGTGAGTAGTATAGCCTTATCTGTGAGTATTATAGTGTTATCTGCGAATATCATAGTCTTATCTGTGAGTATTAGAGAGGTTTAGTTTACATGATTCCTCCATCCTGTATGTAAGTTTTAAAAAAGTTTATTATTTTCGACTCCAACTGGTGAAAATTAGTTGTTAGTTACAGCTTCTACGTTAAGTATTATTGTGATAAGAGAAACACACCACTGATCTTCCATCTTTAAACTTGAACTTTGAACATTGCGTGCTTTGACACATTTTACTTATCAAATAAATGCTTGTTTCAGGTGATATGGGAGGTAGTATGGGATTGTATTTAGGCGGGAGTGTTTTAACGCTTTTCGAACTGATCGATTTGATCCTGCTGTTGACCACGGACAGGAGGGCTCTTAAAGCGTTGAACAACAATCCTGTAGGGTCAAATACGTAATAGACACTCCTACAGGTGACAAACCTACAGACCCACGTCCGTAAACAACACTCGTGGAACAACACTACTGGAAGCATAATACCGCAAACAACACTCCACAACCGTAAACAAATTGATACGATCAATTAATCTACTTAATGATTTAACATTGTTGTATTATTTGAGTGAATAAAGCACACCAACGTATTTTTGTTTTACCGTTGTATCTGATCCATTAGCTCATCTTCCATGCAGGTAAATGACCAATGGGATAAGTGTTGTTTTAATTATTTATCAAGGTCGAACAGACACGTCACGGTGACTATAATGAATCTAACATTCGAGTTTTTCCCAATTTAAACAAAGTCCAAAACATTTCTGTTCAGCATTATTAGCAAGACACTCGAGTAAACAAGTAGAGGTCTTGGGCTCGATCCCCACTGGGGGTATTTTTTTGACTGTATTTTTTTTTGCTTTTCACCATGTAAGTCTTGGTTGGCAGCATTGCCAAATTTGTATAATTTAGGGAAAACTTAAATGACAGTAAACTCCGCAGTCAATCAATCCATCCTCCCAATAGGATCTATCAACAGTACAATATTTATCTGCGTCTGTCTTAATTGACAGGGTATAATTAACATCCTTGTTATCCATTTACCATATTCTTTCACATCCAGGATGGTAAATTATCTACACAATTTGCCTTAAAATCTGCATTAGCAATCAAATATTAAAACTGTATTGTTTATTGCAGGTTCGACTAGATTCAGCTGAGTCATTCAGCAGCGTATGACGCGTCCCTGCCTTGTCCAATAGGAGGAAAGAGGGTGCAGGAGTGAAGGGTCTCTGGCCAGGGAAGGGGACTGGGGTAGGGGCAGGCGAACCAGGAACCCTCTCTCTCCCTCCTCCAGCTAGGTCAGGCCTGGTCCAACCTGATAAGGATAGAGGACCGTAGTCGGTATTGCCTCCTAATATTAATGGAAGGCTGTGTTGTTTTATGAGCCAGCACGAGAAGCAACGTCATTTTTATCCTTATTCAATAGCACTTTAGTTCCGGAAGTAGAGAGTGTAACAACACGAGTCTTCGATCTTGTCCCCGCAGTCTATTCCCTTGAAATAGCAGTTGTCTCCGACGAGTTCGAACCCCCCGCAGGAGCCATGGTTCGTACAGTGATCCTTGCAGACCTGATGGTCCGTGGAGGCGTCCGCGCCAATGGGGCCGAAATCAGTGGACGTAAAGCAGTCCTTCAGAGGCATAACCGTGTAGTCCGGCACCGGAGCAGCTGTCGAATTGTACGAAAAATATGTAATATTAAATTCATATCTGAATGGGAATAACTATACTTTTAAGAGTAAATCAGCAGTATTCACAAAGTACCTTTATTCCAGTTTTTCACGATACTTGTTTCTGTCAGATTATCTGACAGATTTCTACACAGTGAAGAGCAAAAAAAAAAAATTGTCAAAAATTGGCCCCAGTGGGGTTTGAAACCAGAAAATCTGGATCATCATGCCAATGCTCTACCAACTGCGCTAGGCAGGTATGTGTTGAGCAGGAGATTTCTGAAGTGAGCTATGTTTCATGCACCACTGCAGATGTTGGACTTTGATTGTTTTTAGAATCAATAGAGCATGACTTTATAAAGACCATGAAGATTCAGGCTGGCAACTGAATGTTGACTGAGCTCAGTTGGTAGAACATTGACATGTTGATCCAGGGATCATGAGTTCGATCCCAACTGGTTGCCCTTTTTTGACAAATTGTTTTTTTGCCTGTGTGAAGATCTGTCAGATAATCTGACAGAAATGCTTATCGTGAAAACCTCAACTGAACGTTAAAAAGATGTTGAGGACAGAGTTCGGAGTTTTGTAAAGACATGAAAATTATCACTTTTAAAAACAATGCTTAAATTATCTTGTCCAAACGATTGGCATATGGATTACTTTAAACGAAACGTCATCACATATTCCGGGTCTCATTGGTGGCTCGTCAGAGCTACCTATGTGGTTGACGGACGGTTTTTTGGTCACTTTTTTTGGAAGGTGGAGGGG
>JBCAUG010094412.1:0-22033 GCA_038406175.1 Haplosyllis leylae | reverse complement strand
AGGGTCGACCCACAGCGGCGAAAGCGAAAGCGACCTTATAGATCTGTTACTTTGATGTATCTTTGAAGCAATCGCTTTCTGAACCCATTGGAGTGAAAGCAAAATCTCTTTGAAGGAATGTATGGACTTATACAGTGATACCCACACCAAGCGAAAGCGAAATCTCTTTCGCTTTCGCTCGGTCTGAGTAGAACTTAAGTGATGAAGTAGATCTATGTTTGATCTCCTGGATTCGCTACCGAGAACATACATAAAGAATGTTTCGTTCCCAAAATATTCAATGGCAGGAAAGACTGCTGAACTTACACAGAATTTCAGATGCCGCTCCAACCGCATATTCGGTTCCATATACAGCTGTTAGCGCATCTACAGCCACTTGTCCAGCTTCGATCTACATTACAAGAAATTGCAAAACAGGTTTAAAATGTCAGAAGAGGGTTTCATGCCTTGGCAGGGTGCGAAAATCAAAATCAAAAGCGACGGTATCGGCAATAATGTCACAGAGAATACAATTCAAGGATACAACTGATTCTTCACAGCCAAAATTAAAATGTTGACAATTTTCTCTTTACATCTGCAATTCAAAACCTACCAATTTGTCATAATCTACCACTGGTTCCGTGGTGTAACCGTAGGGGGCCATCCATAGCTGACCATACGAATGCATTGTGAAAAACAGCTTCCATCGGCCTTCGTTTGTGTTCAGTAAGAAGTTAGCGAGATGCAAGGCCTCTGGGTCTGAGAAAGGGAAGTATCCGGGCCAAGTGATATCACAGGGAGAGTCACCAGTTCCAACGGCTGAAAATAAAGTACAAAATACAAAGGATTTGTTGTGATATGCATGTAAAAAGCATTCAAATTCATCATGAGCCCCGTGGTGTAGTGGGTGAGGCAAACCGCTTTTATGTCTACGGATGATTCGGGTTGATATGTTTTTCACCCTGAAGGAACAGCAAAAATTTCGGACCAAAAGGACACTATCAGTAATTTCTGACCTATTGAAGTGAATGGGTAAATTTTTTCAGGGATTTTTCCCTTGTAAAATCCACAAATATCACAAACATCTGAGCATCAACTTTGAAAATTATTACATAGTTTGAAAGGTTTGTGTAGTGTAATTTTTTGCCAACTACTATTAAAAGTTAATTGTACAAGAAATCTAAGAAAATTAAGATTTTGTCTGAGCACATCTTTTTTATTGATCAGTAATTTCTGACAACTGAACACAAACTAGTTCAAACCACTTCAAACAGGTTTTATCAATCACTAATTTCTGACTCTCCTAATGTTACTATTGTGAAGCCCATTGAAGTCCATAATTTCTGATACACTGTTAGAAATTACTGAAGAATATTTTAAGTTGTCAGAATTACTGATTAGGCACTAGTCAGAATGAGGCATGTGCTTGTTTTTGTCATTTTTAACCTACTTCTAAATTGAAAACTTAAAATATGGCTACGTCATTTGGCTCACAACACTAAAATACAATTTTTATTACAAAAATTAGTTTTGTAATGTCACCAGTGGAGGCTGCACAATTCAAAAACCGAAATTCCCATAGACTTACATTGTAAAGCCTTTGTCAGAAATTAGTGATATCTCCGTTTTAGTCCAAATTTTTTGCTGTTCCTTCAGGGTGTTTAAGCTGAGGTCATTGGTGGGAATTTATTTATGACCTCATACATGCCAGCAATAGCGAACATTTAACTACGCAAAGTCATTTTATAAATATTGATACTTTGCAATAAGTGGTAATGTGAAATGTAATGTGATGACTACAATGGATTTATTTCTCGGTCACTTGTCCTTGCCCTTTTTGTGAGTCTGGATATATCGATGCTAAGTTTGTTGAATATTCCCTGCGACCACGCTAGTTATTTCCGTGGAAAGACAAAGTTGAATAGCATGCAAATTTTACAACTTACCACAGATGTTATTTAATGTAGATCTATGTGAACAGTTTATTGAATAAATCCAGTAGTAATGGAAAGGGAATAAATAGTTTTAACAGAAAGACATGACTTTGCTGCAACTCTTAAAATGGATGCTATTCCCTGCAGTTCTGTCAGCATTTGTCTTCCAGGGCGATATAGTATAGCTTTAAGAACTGATGATTTGTAAAAACAATTCGTATGACATTTTTGATCAGGGTATCTCTTGAAGGTGACTTTTTATTAAAAGGATCCAAAGCAACTGCACCTACCATTGGCAATCTACTTCTTATATCTTCAGACCTTTTTCAAAATAATATACGTACAACTAAAGCAGTTCAGGGGAAAGCGTAAAACAATAAACTGGTGTCACATTAATATTGTATTTTAGCTTTATCTTATTTAGCTTTTTGGCATTGATTTCATTACAATCTCAAGAGATAAGTAAATACTAGCTGAAATATAACGCAAACTACAGCAGATGGAATTTTGCTTTACAAAAGTTAATGGCGCTGTAAAGCCTATGATGGTGGTGGTATCTACATTTTTTTGTTTCTTTAGTATATTATTTTGACTTGGAATGTATCACACAATTTCTTTTCAATGCTGCAATCTACTGGACACTTCAATGTTCATTACTCACGTGCAAAAATATTTTGTAAAGCAAAATTCCATCTGGAAACGATTGTATCTGTTGGCTGGTCGGTACCGTGTTAACCGACAAAGTTCACACGTTTCTTGTCATAACAATTGAAAATATTATATTTCTGAGAGATATCACTACCTCATTAGTGAATTGACAATTTACCTGTGCCAATATTTACGAAGCATATGATATCATTTCCTAAACTAAAGCATATCATATAAGCATTGCCTTAGATTATGGTACTGTTTCTATATATTGTACAATTATCATTTTATATTTTCATAAACTGCCTTTGTAGCTTGAAATCAAAATACAGATTACAAAATCGAACATAATAAGAACAATTGAGTATGGGCTAATTAAGTGACACAACATGAACATTAAAAAGTATACTAATCTTAATTATATATGGGCTAAATAGGAGGTAGGTAATTAAATTACATCTCGAAAAGAGCAATCTTTTAGACGACGAAAAACAAGTTAAACAAATCATGATTGCGTTGGGTCATTTTAGCATTTTTGTTAAAAAGTAAAACAAAAGTGAGGCAAAATGATGAAAAGATAATGTGCTAATTGACTGTTTTCTAATTTAAGAAAACATAATTGATATTGGGATTAAACACAAACAAGATCAAAATCCCAACATGGAATATGTCACAAAATTCATTGCCAAGGTTGAAGGGCATGTCTTGCACCCTCTAACATAGACCTCAAAATCCAGAAATACTAAATGCACGTTAATACGAGATCAACAGAAATTCCACCATGCATTTGCTTTCTTCCATGCAACATTTGAAGTACCTGTCAATTTTCCGACAACATTTCATTCGGTGTTCTCGTATCATTTTACCTTTGAAGAAAATTATCAAGTGGGGACATTTTTCACCAAACTTCAGAAAGGATAAACATACACTACAACACTGTGAAAAACTTAATGAAACATTTATTATGAAATATTTTGAGGTAGAATGGTGCAAAGTTAATGTAATACAACTGATCAAAGGAATAACAACAGGTCTACACAACAAGGTCAAGGTCAAGGTTAGATGAAACATGTTTTGGATAAAGAATCATATTTCAACGTAACACAACAAGGTCACACAGGACTCCATGAAAAGGGTTAACTTCTATCACTTTTAGCTCATTCGTCGTATGCTGAAACTACCTTGTACAATCGTGATTTATCTGTCTTCTTTCGGCGTCATTGTTTATTATCATCATTGGAAAGGGAGTTTTCTGTAGCTCCCTCTCAAGGACACAGTCTCTGGCATAAACCTCCATATCTTACAGAACACAGCGCGTTTGTCCATCAAATAGAATGTGCATAATTGTACAATAGTCATTTGTAGAATTTTCGCTTAATATAAATAAATTATTGCGATCAAAATAAATGTAAATTACTTAAGATAGAGCAGAGATAATCTAGTTCCTACAATTTAATAAGAATTGAAAAGTTACTTATATCCTTATTATTCTATAAAATAAGAGTCTTAATATTAATCTCCTCAACGTGAAGACAAGTTAATGTTACTAATCTTAATGTTTTAAGTATTAAATTTTTATCAAATAATTGTACTTAAAATAGTGAAGAATTATAATATTTATAAAATGAGTCCCACTCAGAAACATTGTTCCTCAATGGTCAGTAATTATTATACCAGTTCAGGCAATGATCCTTTCAGTTAAAATAAAAGCATGTGATACCTTTGCCATATAGTTAATTGCACACATTACACGGACACGGAAGAACTAGGCCATTAAATACAAATTCTGATACTCACTCATCTTCAGTAGTGTTACACTTAACCTCAGAATCCCCCTGACTCTCGTCACTGCTTTGACAGGATACTGTATAAAAATTGGGATATTACACTTCCCAGATTGAGCAACGCGAATAACTCTCATGGCTGATTCACACTGCTCGGGAACAACGGGACCAGGGGCAATGGATACCAATATTTTGTACAGAAATGTTCGCACTGGTCCGAGACGGGAAGAGGAACCAGACCCATTTGTTTTGTGCTGGTCCAGTTCCCTGTATCTATCCCGGTCCCGTGCAGTGTGAATTAGCCATTACGGCATGTAAATTCAGTCTAACCTAGGAGATAGTACTAAATTTGGTGGAATTTGACTGCGATTCATCTCCTTTAGTATTTGCGGATTGCCTGGAACTTCCAGCACAGTTTAAAATTTCCTTCAAATCATTTCGAAATTTCTGTCCACTTATGCAATACAGGAAGAAGTTTATACCATTATTAGTGTGGAATAATTTGTGAGTAATTTGGAAAAGAAGCATTGCAATTGAAAACTTGTGGGGAGTATTAGGTTGAAAAAATGTCGTGAATACAAACCGAATATAGACTGGAATAAGCAGAATGAAAAATAATGTGGTTACCAATAGCAACATGATAGTTAGTTGACTCTCAGCATTTCTCATAGTTTTTTCTCTCTTTGCTCTGGAGGATGTATCCGTAGCTCCAAACTTTCTGCGGCTATCACCAACTGCTTTGACAATGACACTATTCATGTAAAGCAACAGTGCAAAGGGGATAACCCCATTACACATAAAATTAACCCAGGAATATATTTTTGTGATGACACCCCCTGCAGAATATCCAAAACATTGGCCACCAAGTAATCTGGCCATAAAAAGGTGAGGTATATTGTAAATCATTAAAACAAGAAAACCAATAGTGACAATAAGTTTTGCTCTCTTTGGTGTACTATATGTAGCTGCTTTATGTGGCCATTTAATTGCAATATATTTATCAACAGTCATGGCAAGAACTTGAAATGTTGAATTCTGTAGTCCAAATAAAGCCCAAAATGAGGCAAATCTACACTCCAGTGGTTTAAATTCATGCACTTTTAACCCTGTTACTAACCAATTGTGCAATGATTCAATCATCATAATATTATCATTGATGCTAATTCCAGCCATGTAAATACAAGTTGACATTTTTCTGTTATTTGGTTTTATCATCACTAGGAAAGACAAAGTATTACCAAGTAATCCTAGTGGTATTAAAATAGGAAACCAATATATCTTGATTATATTAGCTATTTTAAAAGTCATTAACGTTTTCACTTCCTCCATAAAGACATCTTCTAACACCTCCACCACTGCTGTTGAGTTTGTTATGCTTATGGTCACATTTTGTGGAGCATTCATCGTTTGCAGAAATTGCCTCTTCTGTCTAAAAATTCACAGAAACCAACATAAATCCATATCATTTCTTTTTAGCCAATCCACGAAAGACCGAAATCAAAATCTTTTTATGAACCCGGTGTGAAATCAGTAAGGATAGATGTGATTTTGGCGGACTACGACAAGAAAATTGTTTTGCAAAACTTGAATCGTTACGCTCTGAGACCAAGAAATCTGTTAATTCCTGCTTTACTTGAAGTAACATTTGCACTGTTTGTAATCTGAAGTAATCTGAGGAATTTGAAAAAGAAGCATTGCGATGGAAAACTTGTAAGGTGTATTTGATTGAAAAAATGTCGTCAGTACAAACCGAAAATCAGGGTTTTCTTTAGCTAATTCCTTGCAGGATCCTACCAGTATTTACATTGTTTTTATTCATTTGATTTTAACAAATCGAAATCATACCGGATTTTCCGCATCATATTCAGTACCTGTGGTTTCCGGAAATCACCATATTACACATTCAAAGGAAAAAATGATGTCTTTACATAATCATATGAAGCGATAAATACTTTCACCCCAAGCAAGTAATTTAGTCTGTGAATATCCTCCAAAGATCATGTAATTAGTTTAGACTTAAATCTGGTGTACCAATTTGATCATTCAATTTTTCTTTATTTAATCAAATTCATTTCAATGTAGAACACCAAATTTGGAAAATACTGTGATATGGGATATTCTACATTTTCCAAAATATGGGAATTTGTAAGTTGAATGCCCTTCAAAATTGGTAGTGTTATTGTCCACCGAAACCTTGATATAGAATTTCAATATTTTTTGAACAAGTACTCAATTTTGACTTTAAAATCCAAGGCAACACGTTATTTGTTCGCTTTGAATGCAAACCATGGAATTAGTTTTCATCCATTTTGAAATAATTTTAGTTACAACTCTAATCACCAAATTCGTAGGTCGTATTCACATGGGGACGCGGACCGAGGTGCCAGGCAATTTCTTCTTCCCTCATGACCAATAGTAGAATATCAATGGGAAAAATGGCACTTTCACTTTTCCAAGTTTAATATAAATCTATCAGCTAATATTTCGGCATTTAAAAATTTGGCCATATTATTTCACCCGAAAGCAGTATAATTTATTGTTGGGTATTTGGGCAATGATTCAATATTCCACTTGCTTCCACTTATTTACTGACCAGTAGTCCAATATAGACCACTGGTCAGTATGCATGTCAAAGCAATAGGAAAAGTGGAAAAACTCGAGAAGCCATTTTTTCTATTGGTATTCTATTTTTGGTCACCAGACTTTTGCCAGACACTAGGGTCCGCATCCCATACTGAATGCCACCCGTGAAATTGTTCATCACTTGAAATCAGAGAATTGGACTGTCTACTCTAATTTCAAGTCTCAAATTCCACAGAATTATATAGTGGATATAACAAAGTCCATAATTTACATTTCACTGACTCTGAGATAATCCGTTTGCCATCAGTATTTATTTAAAAGATCAAATAATAAACTTACTGAACGCCTTGAAATGCTTGTTTTTCTTTAGTTAAGCCAACACGTTGTAAGAAGTCTTCAAAACGAATATATTTTACTTTACTTTTGAGCTGTGAAACTCAATATGATGAAGCTGATACGGTTTTTTTCTTGTCGGAGTCGAATATCAGAAAAAATAGCACTATCATAAAAAGAGCTTAGCACGTATGAGTGTGTCAGTAGAATTTTTGCTGTCAAGCCAACTTGCCTAATTTCTGCAAAATGTTTGAAGCCTACCTAGGTTGTCTCCGGGTGGATTTTGCTTCGTTCCCCTGTGTATTTAGTGATACCCAATGATGCCGAGGCCGAAAAACAAGTATTACATGTACTTGATATTGGATAAGCCTGAACTTTCAATTTCAATTTCATGTTCAATTCAAAATCAATTTTGATGACATATCCACTGTTATTATAAATGAAAGACTTTTGTCTTAATTAGAGAATGCACTAATTGTAAAATACTCCAAATAAGCCAATCCAGAGGTAAAAATATGATGCAAGGAGTATCCCCTGAAAGGTTTATCAAGAGCTGGTCAAATGTAATCATAAAAACTTAAAAAGCACTTTATGTATACATGACAGCTGCTGCATACTGTCTTCAAAGTTAAAAATTGGGAGTTGTTGCTGGTCTAATATTAGGAGAAAATTGTGCATTGGCCGCCAACCAATCAGTGGCCTGCCGCGTTGCAATCCTATTCACTATTGGTCTAAATTCTGCAAAGGTGTGAATCAGGGGGTTCAATTGGCCTGTATTCGGTGTCCGAATGCACAAAAAATCTCCTAATGTGGTATTTCTCAGATATGAATTGAGAATTTTACACAAAATCTCGAGTGCGATCACGTGATATTCAATGTTAACTATCCTTAATTTGTATGTATCTGGAACCAAACCAAGGACGTATTGGTAAGAGATATCGTTGAAGTCTTTAATTGGAATTCGGGCGAAATAGTCTAGATATGTTTTCCCCTTTGAAGATTTTTGAGTAGAGAACGTTGAAAGGGTGATTGCGTATGTAGATCAATCACTACTGATGAATCCGACTTTGGCTTTTGAGAAGGACTTTTTTATTGCAACAGAAAACTTGGCATAGTTCGACCCAACTTGCAAAGCAAAGGATGCCTTCAACATTATGTGCTTGACTCGTTTTTTAAGAGTTTAATAAAATATTTGAAATAAAAAGAATAGTTGAAGTGTACATCTCGAGTATTAAACGAGATATTTTCACACAACATAAAGTTTCATAGTTTGCAGACGTTTATTACATAAAACATTATTCACCATTTACATCTAATAGTATAGCTGATGTCTGTAGTCATACCACCGTCACAGAACATTCCATACAAAAGACAAAATAATATGTAATTGGTTGTATCCATATCTATATTTTTCAACACCAAGATCGTGTAAACATCCCAAAACAAGTGGAAAGAAAAATTAAGGTAAAAAGAAAAATGTCAGATGCAAAAAGTATGAACATAAGATGCTACCTCAATTTAAGAAATTTAAGTTTTTAACGTCCATGAAATAACGAAACACGGAAAGAATATTCCATTCCTGAAGTAAAATAACAAATAAAGAAAATATTGATGGACATGAGCAAGGACCATGTATCATTCTTTTAAGCCCTAGCCCCCCCCCCCCCTCTGATCTGCCAATGATAATGCTGTAAAGCATGAGACATTCGGGTCGCATAATATTTTTGAATATGAAATGAAAATGGAATGGTGTTAAAATGTACACGATTTAGGCAAGTCAAAAGGCCCCAAGAAAGTCCACAGACACCATACCCAGAATAATAAATATACACAGTAAGTATATTCCAATTTCTGGACAAGGTATGTATATCAAACCGAACTCATATCAGTAACACCTGAATTTCCCTCATTTTGACTTGTACCTGAGGAATTGTTAGTACAACACAAAATCTCTCTCAGTTCCTTTCGAAACTTCTGTCCACTGATAAAATACAAGAAAAAATTTATACCATTATTAGTGTGATACAATTTATGGGAAATTTGATACAGGAGCATCGCTAAAGCGTATTTGTCAGGAGTGTCTGGTTCAAAAAATGTCATAAAAATAAATCTGAAATAAGTGGGAATAAGCAAAATTAAAAACAATGTGGTAACCAATAGCAGCATCAGAGTTAACTGATTTTCAGCATTTTTCATTATTTCTTGTCACCTTGGCTGTAAATTTCACTTCTTTTATTAACACTGACATTTCTATTACCCACTTCAAACATTTTGCGGCTTTCTCCAACTGTTTTTAAAATAATACAATTCATGTAAATTAACAATATGAAGGGAATGATAGCATTCAATGCAAAGTTAAGCCAGGAATGCACTTTTGTAAAAAAATACCTTGTGCGGAATACCCAAGGCACTGGTCTCCGATCAATCTGGCCAGAAACAGATGGGGAATGTTGTAAATGATCAAACCAGTAAAAAGGCCTGTCGTGATGACTTTTGCTCTTCTTGGTGTACTATAGACTGCTGCTTTATGTGGCCATTGTATTGCTATGTACTTGTCTACTGTCATTGCAAGAACTTGAAACGTTGAATTCTGTAGCCCAAACAAAGCTCAAAAGGAAGCAAATCTGCACTCCAGTGGTTTAAATTCGTGTACTTTCAGCCCTGTTACCAACCAGTTGTGCAAAGATTCAATCATCATTATGTTATCATTAATGCTGATACCCGCCATGTAGATACAAGTTGACATTTTTCTGTTGTTTGGTTTTACCATCACTTAGAAAGACAAGGTATTACCTACTAATCCCAGAGGTATCAAAACAGGAAACCAGTACATATTGAGAGAAGTTGCGACTTTGAATGTCATGAAGGTTTCCACTTCCCCCATGAGTGTATCCTCCATTGCTGTTGTCGTTTCCATCTTGTGTGTAAAATTTAGTGACGAGTGTATTGGACTCGGCACATCAATTTCCATATCACAATATCTTCTTTTCTCTCTGAACAATCAAAAGGTTAACATGCCAGTGACAAGTAATGTCGCGCAATTGTAATTAAAACAGAATGCATCTAAAAATTAACCGAATTCATGCTTCTCAGTGAGGCTGAGTCGAAATGGCTGAATGGTTAAGGGTGTTGTGCTGCGGCATCCTTGGTCAGGGTTTGAGCCCCATTAATGCTTGTGGATATGTTTGCAAGTATGTGGGTTTAAAAGACTCATCCAGCATGCAAACTACCACACAATCAGCAGGTGTTGCACTGGAGGTGAATCTGAGGAACCATTGCAGGTATACAAGTGTGAAATCACCCTGGCTTTGAAACCAAGGACAGACATCACCAAAAGTCAAAAAGAGGTGTGTCAATAACCTCACAAAAAGGACTTGTGTCCTCCATTTTAGAAATAAAATCATGCTTTAGTAATTTATCAGGTTTCTAAAATTCACTGAATTGGTAAAAATCCATTATTGTTCGTCTCTAAACTTTAAAACATCATTAGAAGAAAATTGTGCCTTGGCTGCCAACCAATCAGTGGACTGCCGCACTACAATCCTATTCACTATTAGTCTAAATTCTGCAAAGGTGTGAAACAGGGGATTCAATTGGCCTGTATTCAGTGCCAGAATGACCAAGAAATCTCCTAATGTAACATTTTGTTTTCAGTCTATAGTTTTCCTTTCTCCTTTTCTTTTAAAAATTTTGGGAGGACACAAGTCCTTTTTATGGGGCCACTGATACCCCTGTTTTGGACTTCAGGGGATGTCTGCCCTGGGTTTCAAAGTCAGGGTTGTTCCTTTGCTTGCGTGCTTCCTTGCCTGCGTGCAATGGATTCCTCAGATTCACCTCTGGTGCAACACCTGTTGACCTCTTGATGGCCAGCATGGTGGCCAGTCATGTTCCCTACATGCTACATATGTAGCAGAGGTAGGGGGCTGGGATTCAATCGGGAGACCTCCCACACAATAAGCAGACGTTTTATCTTATTCTTAACACAACATTTCAATAAATACAATAATGTTTCTTTCCCACAAACGAAATTTTTGAAACGTTTACTGAATTGTTTATCTGTGTGAGGTCTGTGCAACGATGATAAAATAATTTGTATTCTTAGCCTTTCCCGGTTTGTGACACCTCAATTTACCATTTTAATTATTTCGCATTTACCTGTTTGTGAATTACTTCCCTTAATTTGTCATTTGTTTTTGTCATTGACTGATTTCAAATTGTGTTCACAGTAGTGTTTTTTTTTTCGTTTTCTTGTGTAGAGATTGCGTAGTACAAGAGTCACGATAACTTTGTCAAGTACCAATTATTTCTAAGTAGATTCTCTGTGACTGCAGAAACTGTTTCAAGTGATTTCATTGTTTAGGTCAAGTTAATTGACAAGTCCAGGATCTTTTGGAGACATGACTGAAATCTGGAAATTCTCTCCAAACAAACAAATTGTGCAGCCAGTAGTGACTCTGGGCATTCAATCTCTGGACTTCTCTCTGAACACAACACAAAAGAAAAGTATTGTAATTGACTGAATAAAGACTGGATTTTGAGAAACAGAATGGAAACTCTCTGTCTTACTGTGACATTATTTGATGGCAGCTACTGGGATTCTGAGCAGATTACTCTGAAGAACCTCTGCATCCCTGGGGAAATTGGGGGTAAGTTGTGATTTTCAAATTTTTCCTACATTCAATTGAGGTAATCAATGACTGCAGGGAAGCCTCCCAGAGTGTCTAGGGACCTTCCCTGGTGCATCTACGACTGCAGGAAGCCTCTCTGAGTGCCTAGAGACCTTACTTGATGTGAGCTTGGTGGTGTAGAATCCAACTGGATCCAGTGAGATTTACAGTTTGAACTTTTGTCTTAATTAGAGAATGCACTAAATGTAATTGTAAAATACTCCAAATAAGCCAATCCGGAGGTAAAAATATCATGCAAGGAGTATCTCCTTAAAGGTTTATCAAGAGCTGGTCAAATGTAATCATAAAAACTTAAAAAGCACTTTATGTGTAAATGACAGCTGCTGCATACTGTCTTCTAATGTTAAAAATTGGGAGTACAGTACTCGCTGTGCGAGTAGTTGCTTGTTGTTATTTCTCAGACATGAATTGCAGTGGCAGACCCAGGATTTGCCAGATAGGGAGCGCCAACCCCCAAAGTGGGGGCGCCAACCTATTATGTGGCCAATTTTTTCCTGAAAACTGCATGGAAATGAAAGAAATTGGACACGGGGGATGGACGTCCCTGGTGCTCTTTCCCTCACCCCCCCCCCCCCCACAGACAAACAAATAGCGATTTAGCACAGTTAGCAGAGCATTGGCCTCATGATCCAGAGGTCCTGGGTTCCAACCCCACTGGGGGCAATTTTTTGACGAGCTTTTTTCTCTTCCCTGTATGAAGATCTGTCAGATAATCTGACAGAAGCGTGTATCTTGAAAAACTCAAATGAATTGAGAGTTTTACATAAAATCTGGAGTCCAATATCTTTCGTGTCATCATCCGTGATATTCAACGCCGACTTTTACTTCATGTGTATGTAACTGGAAATACACCAAGGAGCTGATGTCTGTAGTCATATTATCGTGAGAGGAAACCATACCTCGAGTCAAGCACAGAATGTTGAATGCAACCTTTGCTTTGCAAGTTGGGTTGAACTGTGCCAAGTTTTCTGTTGCAACAAAAAAGTCCTTTACAAAAGCCAAAGTCGGATTCATCAGTAGTGATTGATCTACATACGCAATCACCCTTTCAAAGCTCTCTTCTCGAAATCTTCAAAGGGGAAAACCATATCTTGGAAGACAGTCCACACAAAAAACCAAAATAATTTCCGCAATTGATTTTTATTATATCTATATTGAGATGGTATGAACATCATCAAAATAAATGTAAAGAAAAATTAAGGTAAAAAGAAAAATGTTGAAAATAATGAGATTTCATGAATGGAGGAGATGTACCCCAGTGCAGTTTTGCCATTATGCACAAAAAAAAAAACATGATGCCATCAACTTCTAATTGTTTTCCACAATGTCCTACGGTGGATAGAATTCTCCAATCGAATGCTACAAAGCATAACACATAAACGAACGCATAATATTTTGGAATTGTAATGCATCAAGTAAGTGAAATTGAATAGTGTGAAGTACATGATTTAAGCAATCAAAAGGACCCAAGAAAGTACATAGACACCATATCCAGAACAATAGTGTGAAGTACATGATTTAGGCAATCAAAAGGAGCCAAGAAAGTACATAGACACCATATCCAGAACAATACAGGTTGAGCACAGTTAATTCAAACTGATTCATCAGCAAGGTTTTCCTTTGAAATAAGTGGAATTCGAATTAACAGTGCATTGTAACATTAAATGATAAGAGAGTGTGTAGTAAAAAAACTTTGAATTAAGTGGAACTTCGTATTAACCGTGTTCGAATTAACCGTGCCCAACCTGTAGAAAATCCATAACGCGCTCGCATTTTTTAAATAAATTATTGTGTAAAAGTTAACAACGCACACTTACAATATCCTGAAGGACATTAGAAGGTTCTGACATGCCATTTACAATGGAAATTTATTTTCAGTCATGAACAAATAAATAAATATATTTATGTCAAAAATACCACTGCACAATTTGAATTTTTCCAACATACTTAGAAATGGCTCTGATGTTCCATAATTTTCAAACGGGAAGTGGGCCCTTACCATACAACAAGAAGGAAATCTGTGAATATCAGAGCCATCCCTAGGTATACTGGACAAATTCAAATGTAGTTAAGATATTCCCAAGATCAAATATAATTGTACAAAACTATTTTGGAGATAAATATTTTGGTTATTTATTTATGATTGAAAATAGGATTTCTCATAGATCACTGTTGTAAGAAGTATGTCAGATGTTTCTGATCTCCTCCAAGTTAGTATAGCCCATTTTTGTACAAGGTATGTAAACACAACTAATTTCAGTTACACCTGAATTTCCCTCATTTCTATTTGTGCCTGAGGAAGCCTTAGTACAACACCAAATCTCCCTCAATTCATTTCGAAACTTCTGTCCACTCATAAAATACAGGAAAAAATTTGCAACCTTTTCAATTGTAGATGTCTTTACTAGTAAAGGACTTTTCTAATTGTATAACACAAACTTTGATTCTTTGATTCATAACATAAATAGACTCTCTGGCACAGTAATGAAATAGGGAAGAGAAAATTTTCCGCATAGAACGTCCATAACTTGACAATGAACAAAGGGTATATGTTGCCTTAGGCTACCTGGTGTCGTCTTATCCATCTACCTACATTTCTCATGATCAAAGGCTTTATCGATGGAAGATTCCATTTAATAGTTATGATGTTTGTTTGTCACTTGGAATATGGAAAAAGATAATATGGTACGAACATTGTGCAAAACTTTCTTGGTAGACCTGCTACTTGGTAACATTCCATAACAAAGCATTTCAAAGAGTTATGGCTTATACGCAATGCATATGAATGGGACCGCAGGTGCAAGGAATTGGACCAGCACAGTCGAGTTTTCTCTAAATCAATTCTAAAGAATATACAGGATCTGCAGAATTTGAATAATATTTTAGCAAAAGGAGGATTCGAAACTCTCCTGTTTACGAAACCAGCACTCTACCTCAGCCCCAGGAAGGCACAGGTAGCAGAGAGAATCATTAAATTAAACCCGATTCATGCTTCAGTGATTTCTCAGATTCTCTGAATACACTGAATTTATTGAAAGTTCTGCTCTATTTAGGGAAAACCCCAATAGGAAACAATTGGTCCTGGTTCTTTTTCCTGTGTCAGACCAGTGTGTACATTTCTATTAGGACCCATTGGTTCTAGTCCTATTCTTTTAATCCTGAAGTTTCCTTTCCTCTGCAGTGTGAATAAACCATCAAACAGTTAAAGACATTTGTGAACATCCGTGTCATAACATTTCTGGGAGGGGGTATACATGTCCTGGCTGGGGTCCTGGGTACCCTCCCCCAGGTAGGACCAGTGGCAGGACTGGGGCACCCCCTCCCCCGAAAGGGACCTGGGACCAGCGACTGGAATACCCCCCCCCTCCCGTGGACAGACACACACCTGTGAAAACATTACCTTCCTCATCCTTCAGATCCGGGTGGTAAATATGATATGACTTTCCCTCCTCAAATAATACACTGCCAGTACGTTTTATCAGAAAAATATTATTAACATGTATTCCCCTCCTTTCGGTAATAAACTCCCAATCTTTCTTTCAGGGTGAAAACCTCTGGTGTTACATTTTAGGATCTTAAAGATATGAATGACTCCTTTTAAACTAAGAGGTTGCAGTGAATTGACTTCTAGACCAATAGAAGCCGGAAGAGAAATAAAATTACACAGAATTTTTTTATCTGATTGCAAACGCAAAAATACAGAAATAAGTCAATTAGGTTTTATTTTGGAAATAAATGATTCACGAGATGGGTAGGAGAAAAAAGGGAAATATGCAGCAATCAACCCTACTAAATATATGTGCAAATATGTCGAACAGGGAATACGGGGAAGGTTGGTATTCTAATTGCAAAAAATCATTTTAATGAGTAATTTTAATAAATTGTTCATTCCTTGCTTGGCAGTGTTACAAATTTAATCATGTATATTTAATTCATTTGAAATGCTTTCAGAGGAAAACGTAAGTTTGTTCCATACTGCGAGATAAGACTACAATAAGTTTAAAAAAATTGCATGCAGGTAAGACGAGGCATGATGGAAAGTGATTTTCTTTAACTACCAAAGACGCGCCTTTAGAATTTATATTAAATTAATAGTGACCATTAAAATAGGTATTCAATGAAGAAAATATTTAAATAATACAACACTCCAATGAGACACAGAGCACATAATGGTCCTCTTGAGAAAGACAAAATATTCACACTGCAAGGTTAAGGTTATAGCAAATGTGAACAGTGATAACATGATACCATTAAGGACAATAGAACAAGATATATCATAATGACCACCCAATCAGGCGAGCAGCAAGTCACAAAACAGTCATGCAAGTTGCTCACACAAATAGATCTATATTACAGTTACCGAAGTTGTTTAGATTTCACAAATGAAGATAAAAAATTACATACTCAAATATAAATCCTATCTTGACTTTACAAGTGATAATATGAATTCAATATTTTGGTCACACTGAGGTGTCAAATAATTATTATTCTGATTTTTTAGTTTCTGCCTTGTCAGCTTATTTGCAAGACCAATCATAGAATCAACCGCAGTTGGACATAAATTTATTTAAATTATCTAGATCTAATAGATCTAATAGAGGTCATAATAACTTTGGTGTTGGGTACACGCAAGCTTCTTACAATGGGAGGAAGTATAAAGATTAAGTTTTGAATATGATTTTTGGGGGAACACAAACACAAAAAAGAAGAGAAAATGTTAATCATTGAGGCCCAGTTTTTGCTTAGAAATTGTTTGCGTAGAGACCTGTGAAATATTTTCCCAAATTGTATGTCTCATTTTGTTGAGCATATTATTTCCTTAATAGTTCCTTATTTTTCATAATGCAGGTCAAATTAGTTTCCAACCTTAATTAGTTCAGGATATACTTACTTGACTGCATGCTCACTGCATCGGGAACTTTGAATTTTTACCCCCAGCCCCCTGGATTCATACCTGTAACTAGATATCGAAACTGGTTTACTCAAGCTCCTGTTTAATTTGATATTTTACAGAAACGGTAATTCCCTGGAAAGAATTAACAACCATTTCTTCTCTAGTGTTTGCGAGCAGGTAGAATTGAGTTTTTCCTAAATATCACAATTCTGGCATGTCTGACATTTTTGGACAAAACTGAGAACAGGGCTTTAATGTTCGAACAAAATAAAGTTGTCTTCAGTGGGAATAGAACTCACAACACCAAACCATCACTGGATTAGAATTCTAATGCCTTACCCGCTCAGCCATGTCATTCCTTGCCAGTCTCAGATTTTCAGACCCCTATAAAGTCATGCTCTGTTGAATCTAGAAATGATCCGAGTACAAAAAGTGAAGTGGAGCATGAAAAAAGTTCAATTTAAGGATCTTCTATTCAACATATGTCTAGGTGGCAGAGTGGGATAGGCATCTGCCTTCTAATCCACAGATAGTTTGTGTTGTGAGTTTGACTCCTACTGGAGGCAATGGTTTTTTTTCTGCCTTTGAAACCACTTGGTGTCAATTTTGTATAAAAAAGCCAGAATGTCAGATTTGTGTTATTTGGGAAGAACTCGGTTGTCTTGCTCAGGATAATTTCATTTCAAAGGTTGAAATCGGCCCTATCACTTTCGAGATGGTGTCACTGCTACTTCCATTTGAAGAGCCTCCAGTACAACGCAAAATCTGCTTCAAATCATTTCTAAATTTTCGACCACTTATGCAATACAGGAAAAAGTTAATACCATTGTTGGTGTGGTACAGTTTATGTGTAATTTGGAAAACAAGCATTGTAATGGAAAATTTGTAAGGAGTATTCGGTTGAAAAAATGTCATGAACACAAACCTGATGTAAGTTGGAATGAGCAGAATAAAAAATAATGTGGTTACCAACAGCAACATTATAGTTAGTTGATTCTCAGCATTTCTCATTGCTTTATTCCTTGTTCTCATCCCCTCAGAATACATATCCTGAATTCCAAACTTTCTTCGGCTATCTCCGACTGCTTTGACAATGACACTGTTCATGTAAAGTAACAATGTGAAGGGAATGATTCCATTAAAAACAAAACTGATCCAAGAATATATTTTTGTGATGACACCACCAGCAGAATATCCAAAACATTGTCCACCTATCACTCTAGCAATAAAAAGATGAGGTATGTTATAAATTATAAGACATAGAAAAATAATGGTGACAATAGTTTTGGCTCGTTTTGGTGTACTGTACGTAGCTGCTTTGTGTGGCCATTTAATTGCTACATATTTATCTACAGTCATGGCAAGAACTTGAAATGTTGAATTCTGCAGACCAAATAAAGCCCAAAAAGAAGCAAATTTACATTCTAGAGGATGCAATTCATGTAACTTCATCACAGTAACCAACCAATAATGTAAAGCTTTACACATCATAATATTGTCATTTATACTAATAGCTGCCATGTAAATACAAGTTGACATCTTTCTGTTATTTGGTGTCACCATAACCAAAAAAGATAAAACATTCCCTACTAACCCCAAGGGTACCAAGAAAGCAAACCAATATGTGTTGATTAAAGTAGCTATTTTAAAAGCAGTAAACGTTTTCACTTTCTCCATGAAGATATCTTCAAATGTTGTTTCCATTTCGGCTACTGTTGTTGAAATTGTTATAATTCTGGTCACATTTTCTGGAGCATCCATCATTCACTGAAATAGCCTCTTCTATAACAAAGAGCATTAGATGTACTTAAAGCGG
Organism: Haplosyllis leylae; assembly: GCA_038406175.1. Taxonomy (NCBI): domain Eukaryota; kingdom Metazoa; phylum Annelida; class Polychaeta; order Phyllodocida; family Syllidae; genus Haplosyllis; species Haplosyllis leylae. The sequence continues at coordinate 3,374 of JBCAUG010094412.1, read as the reverse complement.
AATATATTAAAAATTCACAACTTCCCTTGAGTGATATAACGAGGCGATGAAGCAATAACTGGAAAATCCGAAACATTTAGAGTCTTCTAACTTTATCATGAAATACCATTTTCAAAATGTTTGAAGTCTGTTTGTACTGAGTTTGATCATGTGACAAAGTGATCAATTTCATCCAACAGCATTTGCAAAATATGACAATACTGAACAAGGCTAATACATTTGAAACAATTTTACATTAGAGTTTTTCCTAAATTGCCAGCAACACAAAGTTGACAGATCTGGCAATTATTTCTTTCCCTATTTTTTCTATGTTAAATTGTTTATAGTCACTGATAAATGTGATAGGTTATGCCTCTTGAACTTGTAATTAATAATATGTATTAAAAGAACTTACATGTCAAGGTATGTATGAGAAAATAAAGCTTAAACTGAAACACCGAAATGCCAGATCTGTCAGATCTGGCAGATCTGACAACCTTGTATAATTACGGAAAAACACGATTGAAACGGTCCACGGTTTTGCATTCGCCTTTTGACAGAAATATGGCGTGGAAAGCTCAGAAATGTGGATTGCTTAGTTGTTAAAAATACTACACATACAGAGCTCGAGACGAAACTTTTTTCTCGATACTACGCCTTGACACTTAAATATGTTTCCAAATCAGGAACAAAAAGACTTCAAAAGTCTTACACTGTGTGTCGATAAGACATAGATCTACATAAAGTTTGCAAGTAACTTTGCTTCAAACACCATAATCTAGATCACACACATCTCAGTATCGATTGCCTAAATTATTGAATGCCAAATTACCTCTGTATTCAGTAGGCAATATTTCTTTATTAAGCTTTTGGGTTACAAATAAATACCAAAGTATTTAATGCAAAGGCCAAACCCTATGGGCCAGGTTTTAAATTTCACCTTCTGAAAAAAAAGTTGTTTACACACAGTTGACTTGTGGTATGATCATTTCAAGGTCATAACTGTCATCACTAGTTTTTCATGGACAATATTACACATTTTCATCATTCTGTCATAATTTCATTAATTTTATTTACCAGTACAAAAACCCTTGACTCTGACATGTCAGAGATTTTTCTCTTGCTTCAAAAACTCCACAGCATAGTCTCGGGTTTATCCACTGATAAATAGAATTTTATAAAATTGTCACAACAGGGTCTCAAATTGAAACAATTTTCTCTATGATACAAATGATGGTATTGATGATGACATCATCTTACTTTTCAATATTGTGACATCTAGTGAGGTTGTTTTGCCAATATCTTAGGCAATTTGGTCATTTGAAGGTTTTTTAAAGCAATCTGGGCACATGAGAGTTTTTACAAAATCTTGGAATATAAGATCTCTGTGCATACAGATCTGGAGCTATGTGGGCATATGAGGTATATTGCAGTGCAAAAAGTTCACTCTACCCAAGTTTTGATTTTTGGTCTCTAATCTGGGAGCCGTAGATTACAGGCAAAAAGATCACCGTGCGCGAATTTTGACATTTAATAATCTGGGCAAGTTTGTGTTCTGTATCCTGGCACACACATGTGTCCATACCTATTAAAATGAAACTAATTCAACTTATGGTCATGAAGTCATCAGCTTGTGTGAGACACAAAGTTCAAATGCTGTTTCAATATTTTTTCATACTTAACTTGATCATCTACAATATCTCACATACAGAAAGAATGTTTTACATATTTTACACTAAAACTAGTGTATATTTTTGGAGCTGTCAATAAATATGGCAAATTCCAGAGACGCACATTTCGACTTATGGGCATGATATAATCAGTTTGTGCCAGGCATTCGATACTTATGTCGAGGAAGATATGGCCACATTTTGAAATTTGTGCAGGTTTCGAGTGTGTTAATTTTGGTATTGTCATCGAAATAGCTAAATCCGACAAGGCAAATATCCATTGTCATCTATCAAGTTTAGTGGACCATGGAAACTTTGAGGGAGATTTACTGGTACTTTAAATTTGATAAAACTGTTAATTATATATATAGGGAGATTAATCTCATCAAATATTTTCATCAGACATATATCCCTTTTTATATTTGAGACAGTTTGTGAAGTTTCAAAAAGTTTAACCATCCCAAATTAATTTCAATGGAAATTTGGCTCATCTTTGTGGTGAGATTACTCAATAATTGGTTGGTGAATGCTGCTAGAAATTTCACAAATGTCTCCTAACATTATTTTCTTCAAACAACTTATGTTAAATCTTTGAACGGCAGGTGGGTAGCAGGAACTTGTACACAAATTTGTCCCCATGATGTGGCATTCTAATGTATTTGTTGTTTACACTGATTGCACGCTAGAAGAATATATATTGTCACAAAGTTTGTAGCAAAGTGACGAGATTCAAATAAATGCTTTTATTTTACCGTGACATAATATCAGTTATGACAAGATAAGGATCATATTTTTTTCACAAGGATATATTTCAGTTAAAATGCCTCATAAGCGGTAGTGGGAGAGGCATTTTAACTGAAATATTCCCTCTTGAAAATAAATATAATACCCCCGACTTAGAGTGTCATGACGACTTTATCCTATGAGAGAGAATGGCAGTGGGGCGGGGGGGGGTATTCATTTAGAATGTACCACACTGGGGAGTATCACATATTAATACCCCCGCTGCCATGAATATTATATCTTAAAAAATTACTAGGAAAATAGCATTACGCCGCCTCTGTCATAGGATAAATATAGGTCTACTTAATTTAAGGTGTTCAATTCTGATAGCTAAATTGTGTGGGGAGAAGTTTACGTTATCCCTGGGCTGGAAATTTCCTCAGAAATTCTTTTTAAAACTGCTAAATCACAAGTTAGTTATTTGAAAAATCCACCGCCATTTTTGTTCAAAAGTACAAAAATTTGATATCGAATCTGCCCCTGATGTAAATTTAGAGACATTTCAATTATTATTGGTTCAAAACTTATTCACGAGATTCTGTGTAACAAATTCGATGCGAAAGGAGCACAAATCAACATGCTGCGCTTTATGAAAAAGTAATGTAAATGTTTAAATATTAAGCTGGTGCATCAACAAATGCTTTACGAATTAGCTATTCAACTGTTTACAAGTCGTTAAATATTAAACTGGAGTTACAACAAACATCAGAGCAACGAAGTGAAGCTGAACACTGGATTATTAATAATCGGAGTTTTCACAAATTGCATCTTCTGGCACAAACAGCAAAGACAACTGATGGATTTCCTTGAGCTCAAAAAAATGAAATCTCATTGTCACAGGCTACACGAGGCCTGGATCTTTTCACGACCAGGAGTGCCCTGAATAAGCCACAACAATGTCTTTAACTTTCAATCTCTTTATTGCCAGTTCTCCCACAACCC